>PDGT01000029.1:3100005-3123168 GCA_003671415.1 Megathymus violae | reverse complement strand
CGCCGAGTGCGCCGCCCCGCGCCGGCCGCGCGCCGCTCGCTCCTGGACCTGCGCCGCCTGCCTCGCGCCCGCACGAGGTATCGTCACTCCACGCCTCGTTACTGTCACACCTTTAATATGGGTGAATTGAGTCACAGTAATAAAAGTTAGGGTCGGAGTCGAGTGAGTGACTCGAGTGGGTCGAGTGCAGTTTGGCGATCTTAACACATTTTCCAGAACATTATGTGATACCCTCAGATATATAGATTTTGTCATAATGTTTTCCTTCACCAAAGCAAGTAATAATTATTTCCATTTACTTTTGAAACGGAGAACATTATATACAATGTTGTTATTCTACACGACTTTTAATATCCCATTGTCTTCCATATGATAGAAATTTGTCACAGGCTGTATTACCAGTTAAGCAACCTTCGTCAACTTTCCTTTCTTAGTTGCCAAGTAACTTAAACGCAAGGGTTAATATAAATCTAAATCTAATTGTGAATAAAACCTACATTCTTTTTAATTATAACATTAGGTATCACGTCAATCCCAGGTATGCTATACATAATATTATATTAAAATTAATTTCATAAGTGAATAATAATAAGATAATGAAGATTAATTAATTGCAACATAAACATAGGTAACATAGAAGTATTAAACTAATGCACTGGGAAACTCACTCGGTAAATTTACTGAAATGTTCATAATGGCAAATATTTGACATTTCAATGGAAGTGAGTTGTGAAGTGACATGTCATGTGAAAGAAGAATTAATGGGTCTGTTAATACTTACGATACCATATTTAAGCCTGCTGAATGGCCAGATAAGGAGAAAACTGTACTGAAAATAAGCAAGCTTCATACACGGCTCCTTAAACCGTTATACGACGTATTGCGACTGCGCGTGCATCCACATGCCGCGTTGACTCGTTCAATTCCAAATGCAACATGTCGACGTGAAACACGGGCGTATTGCGGTGTTCTCGATATGATAAATATTCACAGTGAGGTTGTACATCTCGTATGTCGCTCGGTGTAGTCATATGACCGGTGTTTTATATGGAGGCAATACCGGTGGGTAGTGAGGTAGTGACTGATTGTATTGTTGTTGCGAAGAGCACTCGGTGCGGCGCTGCGCGGCGACGGCCATCACCAACATCCAGCAGTACGCGCGCGCGTTGCACGCGCGGCTCGACTCCTCCGGTGCGTTTCGAAACCCCCGCCCTTCTCCTCGCTCGTACCCCCGCTCGCCCCCGCTGGTGGAACAGATAACAAGTGCATTATTGTCGCGGGATTGCCGTGAAAGCGTGGGCTGAGGCGACACCTCTACCCTCAGCCTGTATATGCTCCTCAATATACTAATAAACATCTACCGAACTCTAAAGTAGATGTTGTTCTGGATATTTCATCAACTTCCGTCGCTAATGTTCTGACAGCTGAGTGCGCTGATGCTGGAAGACGACAGATCTAGTTAAACTGCTCTGCATTGATAAAGGAATGAACACTTGGAGCTGGTGCTACGACTTGATATCTGTTCTGTGCCGCCAACGTAGCTAATGGCGTCCTCGACGTGGTCAGCCCCGCTGCTCGTTCCGGCTGTCCGTCTAACCTCTGCTTGTCGACTGTTCACCTAATGTTCTTCCATATAATAATACCTCTTAAAGTCGCTGCTTCTTTTTGTTACTATTACTTTTACAATAATCGGTGTTGTAACGGTCAATCATTTAGCATTCCTTAATTTAAGCACTGCATGTTCTCCTTTAATTGACTCTAAATTTTGCTGTTTGCCCGTCTCGTAACCCAATGAATGATCGGCTTACGTAATCATTAATTATTTGCTATCTTCTATTATTATTTATCCATAGTCCATAATCAAATTAATAAGTCCGACTATCTACGGTAGTGAAATAAAATAATTTTAAATAAATTGAATCAGTTGGACATCTCGAATATATCGAGTCGAGAAGTCCTCTAAAAGTTTCTCCTAAAAATAATATGTATATTTTTTTAATTACATTTGTTTTCGACGAATAATATCAGTTGGTATTATTATAGATCAATTAACCGCCTGAAACTACACTATGGTGCAATGGGTCTACCAGCCTGACCGACTTACCTGAGTACTTGTCAGTGGTATTAATGTTCAATTATGTCTCGGGTCTTTGTTTTCCTTCTCGCCATTACCTTGCACATATTATCATTTTCGTATCATATGAAACCTTCACATCGTCTGCTTTGGCGTGCGTGTCCGTTTTACTACTGGGTCGGTGTTCACCGGTGTCACCTCACAACTAACAAAATAACTTGAATCCTAGTTCACACGAGTGTCGTGGCAACTGGTACGAATAAATATCTTCGAGTATTTTCATGCTTTCAATTACCTTCATATATTTTTCTCTTTCACTTTCTAAAGAGAATACAATAATTATAAATTATTCAAGCCGTATTTTTTTATTACTATCAATTACTCCTGTTCTGGAAGTACATAGTATTCAGCTCGAAATACCGCATGTACAGTTGGTATTATGCCCTAAGGATGTAATCAATGAATATTACTGAGAAATTCATGTGAATAGCTGCCGCAGCAGCGGTTATGAGTTGACATTGAAAGCTAGTTTATCTTAATAACAATGAAAAAGAACACTACTTAACATTGGTTAATTTTGTTTTTCCACCGCAATTTTGGTGACAAATAATGTTTAACTAACGTGATCAAATACAAGCCTCATGTAACGACCGAGTATTCTTTGTATTTATTACATTATAGTTTATAATGCTATGCTATAACAAAATGTAATAATTGCAGACTCTGAAGACAGCGACAACAACATGCCGTTGGTGAAACTGAAGACGAAGCGCGGCCGCGCCAGCAAGGAATCTTCGCCGCTACCCAACGGCTCCGCCAAGAGAGGACGGAAGTGAGTAATGCGCTGTCTTGCTATCCGCTAAAATGAATTTACGCCAGGCGGTTCCAGTGAGAGACGACGAGTGAACTAGCTGGTTTACATGTTACTTTATCGAATAACGTATTCTATTTTTACGGATACCCGTAAATGACCACTTAGCGGGTCTCGTCCGTCTCACGTTAATACATGGATGAGCTACAAATTGCAAAGCTTTGCGGTTCAAACACCCCTCTTTCACTTGTTCAGTTTTCATTGATTGTTTAATGCATAGTCTCTGTTAACGGACGTTTCTTATTTTCGTCATGAAGACAAAAAAAAAACAACAAAATCCTCTTTATTGTACACCAAAAAGTAGTCTAGATACAATATTCTTAGATGCAACAGGCGGTCTTATCGCTTAATTAGCGATCTCTTCCAGACAACCTATTGAGCTGATAAAGTAGATGGAGTAATGAGACAGGGTAGGGGTGCACAATTATGAAATATAGTTACATTTGTTTACTTTGTCAGCGAATAGTGTAATACTTGTTTATTTTCAAAATTAAAATAACCACAAGTCTAAAGGTCTGAAGAAGGACTCGTAAGGGATTTGACTGTCTGGTACTTGAATGTTTAAAAGCCCGAGTAAATTAAATTTACACGGAAACCTTCATGTACATATGTCGCTAACAATTACAGATCTATTTCCAATCGCCGCCCAAGCCTATTAGTTCAATAGTTAGTTTCAAATAAACGAAAATAATAAAAAGAAATAATTAATAATGTAAATCATATTATTTGTCTAGGTCAAACCAAGACGTAAACGGCAGGTCGAGAAAGTCTAAACATACGCTCACTAATGGCCTACATGGTAAGTTTACAGTTTACATCTATATTAAACCTTAAAGATGCGACATTGCACACACTCCGCAAACCAATGAACGAGGAACATGACAAGAGCACAGACGTCGCTGGGCTCTGTACTTAAAACCAACGGTGAAATGTTTGTAAATGTTACGTTTCCAATATTAGAGAGTCCACAATAAACATGTGGCCCACACCTTTGTAGCGTGGAATCGCGGCGATACCTTTGTTGTTACTAACATCCAGAGACGGTGGTTGGTCAACAGCACGTGGTTCGTCTCAATTGGTGCCTGTCGGCTAAAAAAACGTGAATTAACAAATGAGGCTCCATTAGTTCACTGTATGTCAATTGTTTAAAATTCATATAAATAGTGCATATAATATAATAGCAGAGGTAGTGGTAGCACAGTTGGTACCGACCCTGTCTGCTGGGCGAGGGGCCTTGGGATCGATTCCCGGTTGCGAAAACACTTACGTGACCAAATAATATGGATTTTTTTTGGTGTTACATGTTGGTGATGTGATATACTAGAATGGAAGCATTTATTTTAATTTATGTTCATGGATTCCCTGGCCACCTAAGACTAAGTAAGATACTCTATGTTCTACATTAATTAAAAAATGATATGAATTTTTATACAGACGAACAATGCACACCAGCTAAGAAGCGTAGCAGCAAGCACACGCAACTTCACACCGAAGCGCTTGAGCAGCTGCTGCGCGAAGTGATGAAGCACAGGGACTCGTGGCCCTTCTGCGAGCCCGTCTCCATTGAGGAGGTTAGGAGTTAATGTTATATGTTAGACTAGTACCTTTGAACAATTAATTAATACATAAAATCTTAAATCTAGGTATATCATCACCATATCACAACATTCATATAAATCTTGAAAAGTGTAATATTTATTTTGCAAGTTTTTTTTCTTTTTCTTAAACTCCTATTTCTAAATGACTAAACTGTAAAAGAACTAATTTCAACAAAATATACATCTTCATTATTTATAGTATAAGTAAAAATAATAAAGCATAAAATAGTATAGTATAGATGAGTACATGAATGACAAGGATGCCTGGACAAATTCAGTGTCGAAACCAGTTCCGCACAGGTTTAAACTTTTGTAATTACCATATGTTGTTTGAAAGATGTACTGAGGAGTTTCTTTCGCCGTTTCTCCTCATTGTTAAAGCACCTTTTCGAAACGGTGGTAGAAGCAAAAAATGACGTTCATAAGTGTATTTACTGAATACCTATATGATTAAATGACTTTGAATTTGAAAGCGCAAATCTGCTGTTAGAGATGTAAAAATTACAAGTGTGGAGTTCATAATTGTAGTGCGTCTAATTTATCAAAAAAATATGTTTTTATTTACGTTAACTAACTGTACTCAACAACGCCAGGTGCCGGATTACCTGGACGTGATCGACACGCCGATGGACTTCTCGACGATCCGCGACAAGCTGGCCGGCGGGCAGTACGAGACCGACGAGCGGTTCGTGGCGGACGTCTCGCTGGTGTTCCACAACTGCTACACGTACAACAAGGACACGCACCCCGTCGCCAGGTGAGCACTGTACGGCTGGGCTGGCTGGGCTGGCTGGGCTGGCTGGGCTGGGCTCGATACTGTGTCGTATCCGAAAATTTTGCTCTACTAATATTAACCCGAACAAAACTTACCATAGTGCAGAATAAGCGTATGTCATGTAGTCGGCGACTAAAGACGTTTTGGACATTTATTACGTGCTATAGAGTTTTGCGCATCTTCGGTGAAGATGCTGAAATACCTCAGTTTAATATCTGTGACTTATTTGGTGATCTTTGAATAACATATTGTTTCTTTAATTTTGTTTCAGATAGTTTACAATAGTAGATTGTAAGTTTCAATAAATAGTTCTACGTTCAGGTTTATTCTAAATGCGACAAGTGGTGTGCGTATTGATGTCCACGCCTAAACACAAATAATTTAAAATACAAAAAACCAACAATAAAATAATTATTTACAGAGCGGGCTACCGGCTAGAGAAGTACATAAATAAGCGATGTTCGGAGTTGGACCTCCCACAGCTGCCAGACATCGAGCTAGAGGGCGACGAAGAAGCCACAAAGAGGAGCCTCGACGAGCATGAGGACGCACCCAAGTCCAAGCGGCCCAAGCTCAAATGATATACACTCATCCCGACACACCTACAAGATTATGTGTGTTACTGATCTGTGAGACCACCTAGTGATTTCCACCGTGACCAAACCACGTATTATTAATCTGTGAATTTGTATGCTAGTGTTGTTTGTGAATAAATGACAGATAACCAACATAACATGTTTCAAAAGTGCCCTTGAAAAATGAAACATGTACGGTAATTATTGTTAATATACGTTGATTATGATTGAGTACCAAGAACTATATGTTTCAATCCATGCTTTATAAGTGTATTCTGAATAAAGTTAGGGCATTGTGCATCCCTTTATAGGTTAACAGTGCATGGGACCTTTTCACTACATAAATTTTCTTATTGCATTTTTAATTTTTCCCTATAATGTAACATAAGCTGTTTTTGTTGTGTTGGCAATTAATTTCATTCTTACTGCTGACCTGAACGAAGGTCTCGCATTTATGAAAAGTTGTACATGTTGAAACCATTAGCAATGTCACAAATCATCACATATTTTATTTCAATGTGTTTAATATTAAATGTATGTATGTGTATTTTATAAATTGTATTTGCTAGATTACATATTCTTCTTTAAGAGTTTCTGACACTTAACGGGTTTTAAAACAATTGCGACTTCATACTGCGTACAACATGATACATCGCAACTGATACATAATATTTATAGCGTTCAGCATTTTCCCATGCACACTGTTATAATATTAAATTTATTTAACATAATCAAAATTCCGAGCGCGTGTGTAAACATTGTTATTAGAAATTTAATCATTGTATTGGCATAAATACCAGAGACAAGAAGTTTTGGATATAAATTGCCCACAAATAGTTGCTTTAATTTTAACTATCAAAGAAAGTTATTAATGATAGTCAATGTTAATTTGTAAGGCGTTTACTTCATAGAATTTCCAACTAAACCGCAATATTTTTATTCAATTATTTATTTATACATAAGCAGGCAGTCTTACGACTAATTAATTTAATTTTCTTAGTTTATGTGATTCGTATATTTATGATATCTGTTCTTAAATTGATAAACATTTTGAGCTTTAACAACTCGAGTGGCAGATTGTTTCAGTTGGCTTAACAGATATTACTGCAAAATTATCTAATTGTGATTATACATACATTATTTGAGTTAATTTGAAGCTATAATACACAGATCAGAATCTCTTCAATTGAAATTACTCCAATGTACTTATATATTTGTCGACCAGAAGCACCATTTTTTGTTAATTTTTACTGTAGCCATCAAATGTTTTAATAAGATTAAGACATAAAAAAATTTGTCTATTACTAATAGTTCTGTACTTGTGAATATCTGCCATTGTCTTCATCATAAATATTTGTTATACAATAACCCCAATAGGTTTCAAGTCAATTTCTCCAATGAAAAAAACTAACTTTTATTCAATATTTCTATAAACTAATTGGAAGTAAAATGTATGTCATTTTGAAACAAAATTCTAGGTACAGTTTAAAAATTTTGCCTTATGCAACTCAAAGGACTGAACTCAATTATAAACAGTAAAACATAAATGATAAAGTACTGTTCATCTTCTAGATATTCATTATCAGTTGAGTTGTTATGTAAAGGATAGTTTTCCATTTTGTGATGTGAATGTTTAAGAATGTACAATTTATTTCTTCCAATTGATTGGAGTATCACAAGCTACCAACTATCAATATTGAAAATGTATAGACTACATTCTCTGGTTATTTTTAATTGTTAAAAGCCTTAATACATTACACATTTTGCTGCAGCTGCTGACATAACCTTTATTATTATATAGCACAACATGGACACGTCAATAAAGTTTTCGGCTGTAATAAAATAAGAAAAGATTAATTACTTGCAATCAATTAGCATTGTAACCAAATATAAAAATCTAACATGGACCTGTGATTGATATAAACCAAATATCTACCTACAAACTATTGCCCTTGATGATTTATTGTTTTGACTACTTACATAACACTTCAACTTATTAAAATATTGATTAATTTTGAGATTATATTGCCACTATTTCTAGAAACTGCATGTGTAACTCATTATATTATTTACTTTGAAACCAGAGGTATAAATAATAAATCACGCCGTTAATTTGTAGATTAATTAGTGATTACTCTGTATTTTGCCATCTGTGTACTATGCATAATTGATTTTTCTTTAAACTAAGTAGGCTTTAGTTAGACTAGTTTTAGCTATTTCTAGTTTTAAAACATGAATCCACTGTATTCAAAATGTTCATTTTGCATACTATCGAAATTTGTTTTGTTTACTAAATTTTATAATTTTGTTTTTGTTTATTTTTCTTGCGTTTACAATAATTTGTTTATCAAAGTGTAACATGAGGCAAAGCCATTTAATTTTTTTCCCATGGCAACATGTAATTGGTTTGTTATTATGCTGCGATCAAAGTGCATTCCTATAGGAAGATAGTGACTATTGTGTATGATGTTGATTTCAGTAATCTATTTCAGGTAATAATGATCATTTTGTCTGCAATTATTTATTGATATGACTTTTAAGTTTTTTTAATAATTTATACTATAGTAAATAAAGCACCAAAAAGCAGACTAGTTTCTTTTAATGCATTCCTTTTTAAGCATTTTACTCAATACTTTCATAGCCAATATATATAATTATGGTTATGCACATCTTTCACCAGATACCAAAGCCATTCTTTATGTGATTTATTGTAGCATGCACAATAATGTCATTTGTCACAGAATGGTGTCCAATGTTAATAACAATACAACTGTTGACACTGGACAGATGTCAAGGTACAGCAAGGAATCCTGCTGGAAGTTATTATGGAATGAAATTAATAACATTCATTAAACTTATGCTGTTAGCTACATTTAATAAGTGACAACTGTAATCAAGTTTTGTTATTTCAAGTTGAAAAATTCTATTTCATATAAAGTTTTTGCAGTGTAGATGCTCCATCACAATCATTGTGTGGTACCATACACAGGATAGCTATGTAAAATAAAACCAAATGTTAACTAGAACATGATTTTATTTTCCATTAGTTTACTTACAACACAATCATAGTAATGTTTACATTTTAGAACATCAGTGATGGTGACTCTCTGCTTCCTTTCGTCTAATTTCAGCCCACTTGCTGACATTCTCAGGAGAATTAGCTGCAAAAATTATATCAAGATATTATTAAATTAAATTGTCAATTTTTCCTGAAATATATTTAAAGAAGGATAGTACTACCACTCTAAACTGATGAAATGTCCTTGAAAGGACAAAATAACTGATGAGAGGTAAATGCGAGGTATTACTGAAATTTTTATGTTGCAATTACATTACACCTATTCCGTAACATCAGCATTGAATACACATGTAGGCTTAGATAGGTTAAGTTAGGTTTAGATTTTCCGCACTTGCTAGCTATTAAATTTTTGCTGCAGTGGCATTAATACCTAAGTACCAAACTATTTACTGTTCATTGACATACACTACCTGGGAACAAGTAATATTTTTACAGTGGCTAGTTCATGTTTGTATTTTACAGTATACTACAATTGAACTAATCGGACTCTGAATATTATAGTTTGTTAACAGGGAGCAACATTTTTCATATTTCTAAGATATATAGATTTTATGTAAAGAAAATCGTATATTTTTAACTTGTATTGTTAATTCTTTTTTAAATCGCCATTGTAAACATAACGAATATCCGCCACGGCCAGGTTACATGAGTACAAAAAAGTAATATAATTAAATACCCAGTTTGTGAATCTTGTAGAAGACTGGCAGAGAGACTACAATGCCAACCATCCAGTAGCGCCAGATCCACTGATTCTGGATGTAGAACTTCATGGGAAACTGTGCCACCTTTGCAGATATTGTATACGGGAACTTCATAGGGCGGCCTGGTGCGTCCGACATCCTGACTGCAGCTGAAATAAAACCATCCAATAAATATTATGTAACGAAAATTCATCTGAGAATTAATTGTAACTTTTAAAGAAAAGTAAATGATTTAGATTTTACTTAAATAAATGAATCTGACACCTTTCTTTAATGATTTGATCTTAACCTTTATCAATAATTTTAGTTTAAATGGAATTTATTTGTAAAAAAATTATAACCTTTTTTACTTATCTGACGGAATCAAATTAAAGTCACAGCACAGACTACAGCACAGAACACTAATACACTAATACACCTACCGGAGGACTACGGTCAGTATATACTAATGTACTCTGTGGACTACAGTACGTTAGTATACTGTCATCTATGGACTACAGTAATCAGAAATAGAATTTATTGGAGCATTGAAGGTAACAAACAGAACTATAGACTATTTATAAATTATACAACTGACTAGGTAAAGATGCTTCATCTGTATTCTTCAGTTGTGTTTTTTTTTATGCTGATCGATATAAATAAATAGTGTTACCATAGAGAGGTTCGTTGGTTTTCTCCTGGAAAATCATATCATGTTACATATTTTACAAACTCACGACAAAATAAAAAGAAATGTGATTTGTATTTGAACATTACGAGTACAATGTTAGCTTTTGTTCAAGTTCCATAGTATCATAATTCCAGAGACAAATAATATCTACTATAATGAATTCATTTAACCCTACGACCCTATAGCCCAGTTGGTAGCGACCCTGCCTGCCGAGCGTGGGGTCCCGGGTTCGCTTTCCGGCCAGGCCAGACATTTATGTGACAGATAAATGTTTTTTCCCGGGTCGTGGATGTATGTGATGTCATATGTGTGTATGTCCACGCCACCCGCAACACAGGGAATCCTAGTGCGGGAGCGGGAGTGTGTAAACGTTTATTATTTATTATTTAATATACTTTAGGTGAATATGCAATATTGTAGCCCCCATAATGTTAACTTTGAATAAGATAACTAAGATATACGATATACTAATATAGATTTGTGATTGTCTGTTATTTATTTGTACAACAAACAAAATGGATGCGACAAATGGCAGGAGGCAGAAACATGGCTGCAGTTATTATACTAGCTTAGTAAATAAATAATAGGCTACGTAAAGGTCAACGATTTACTGTAATTTACGATACTTTCCAGTTGTCTTAACATAAGCTTTGACACTTGAAATCCAAAAAGACGGTATGGCTCTTGTATCCTTGTATCCTTCATGAGATTTTTTCTTTTCTCCTTTTTTAAATTTAATTATTAGGGTTAAATATTCTGATCCTCAATAATTCATATAGACATCTCATTCCAGTTCGTTTATATAATAGTTCCATGACTTTTAGAAATCAGTGGCATGTGATTTTTGGAACTACAGACCATTATTATGAAGTGTGGAGTCTGTGGACTAGCCGGTTGTTGAAAGGAAATTGGAATGTCGCCGTTCGCAAACCGAACGAAACAAATGTCAGTCAAAAGTGCGTAGACGTACCGATCTGTGGCCAAAGTGAAACATTGAAAGCAATTAAAATGTCATTTTGCTTTGTTACGGTAGTGTCAGTTAATATACAATGAAATAAATGTATTTTTTATTGAATTTTAAAATCTTTTGACGATATAATGTGTAATAATGGCCTCGGTAAAAGTGGCTGTAAGGGTTCGCCCGTTCAATCAAAGGTAAGTCTAAATTTAAGTCACAAAAACTATTATGAATTGGATAATACAAAAATGTGTATTCTCAAAGAATCTGGTAAGCTCGACTCGTATCATCATTTAATTTCCAGAATAGATTAAACATTTGTTGAGCCATCGGAGAAAATGTATTTTTTGTCATTAGGGGCATTGCGGTTGATATTGTAACTGGGATTTTGAAAGTGCAAAAAGTTAATGATGTCATGATGTACAATTGTGCGACAATAACTTTCACGGTTGGGCTGCATTTGGAGCGCAAACTTTGTGGGATGGACTTTTGATGAAAGTTGCCGAAAAAATGTTAAAATCATCTGACCTACATGATCATATTGGTGTAGTGAACGCTGGTTGGAATTACTTGAGTACTGATTGCAATGATTGCTTGTTTACTAACACACATGCGGAATGCAAACAAGTTTTGTCGATGTCTATCTGTAGTATTCTGACTTGATGGCCCTGAAAATAGAAGGTTATTCTAGTTACAAATACTTCCTAATTCTTAATTTCACCTTAACTTATGTTTTTCCTTGTATTGCTAATAATGATGAATTTTCTTCTCTTTTGGAGTTGAAAGTTCTTACATAGATAAATTTACAAGGTTGGTTGGGTACAATAAGAACTTAAATAATAAGTTTTAAAAACAAGAGTAAAAAATGTTTAATTACTAAGTATACAGCATGCACGTTTTAATTTTTATCAATATACATAAACATTTATAAGGGATTTTTTTATTTTAATTTTATAGTGGTATTTTTATGGGATGTCTACATGGAATTTTGAAGATTGAAAAAAAATTAAAAGCAAAAATGTGGTTTACTTGTTACCCTTGATGTTATGGTGTTACATCTAAGTCTCATATGAGTATTAAAAACTTGTAAATTCCCAGTGAGAGTCTTTTTAACCCCTTATTTCTGCTGTTTTATAATCACTCTCCTCCTCGCATCAAGATCTCTCTCTACACAGGCCAAGTGTAGTATCTTGTCAGTGTCTTCATTTGATATAATTTGCTGGTAGTTTATAATAAACTAAGACAATTATGTATGTGTAAGATTTGAACTGGCATTCAAACCACTAATTAAATCATTTAACTAGACATCTAACTTTATTGCAGAGAGTCATTTAATGTTACTAGGTAACCTATAATAACATAGTTTTGATCTGGAATTTTCTATCAGAATATTAAAGGTTGTGGCCTCAGCACCCCAGGTTTTCCTTATTGTAATATCAACTTACAATTAGTAATGTTTATTTCTAATATAGATTAAAGCCATTGATTGTAAATGTTTAATTGTGTGTCCTTTTCCAGAGAGAAGGATATGAATGCCAAGCTAATAGTTCAGATGGATGGCAAGAAGACAAGACTCCTCACTGTGAAAGTAAGTTTGCATTATATCTTATCTCTACGGTAATTAACATGGTGATTATTACTGAGTCATCATAGATCTTTAGGTCTGCAGCAGGTATCTGCCCTCTACATGAAACTGAAAATAATATTTTTCAACAGCACCTACTAGATTTTGGCAGTCAGGGCAACTATCAAGTAGGCAATGTGGTGAACATAAGTGAACTGTTGGCTTAATTAAGTTAACATAATTTATTCTCTTGTCCATATCCCATCACTCCATTAGTCTAAGAAGTTCCATTCAACCTTACCATTTGTCAACTACTGAATTGACAAAAGTTTTTCCTTAGTCATATGATAGCCACATGATTCTAGCAATATGTATTCTTTTTTTTACCTACGTCTCATTTTTTGTTGAAAAAAATTTACCCAAATAGATTTTAATTTTGACTGTAATGAGAGGCATCCAAATATACAAGTTTGCCATTAATGTACAAGAATCTTAAACTCATCATCAGTTTTTAAAAATACATAAAATTGGTACGATGATGATATGAAGTACTATGTGCATTATACAAAAGTGGACCTAGAATATCTTCAGCTTTTTATGACTCAGTTAATTGAGAATAGTTACATTTGAGAACTATTGCTCATTGAAGGTTGACCATATTACACCACTTGACCATATTACAACATGGCTACTGATAATCTTGCATCATCTGAGACATATCTCAAACGTGAAGAAAGCCAGGACCTTCTTAGACTTTACTCTATGCTGGTTGCCATGTTTCTAAACATTTATCAGGAATAACCGCTGTACGCTTTTTGCTGCAATTATCGTACAAGTACAGATGTAAATGATATTTTTCATACATTGTATGTGGGCGTTTATTTCTCTCGTCCTAGTCGTAAATTGCTGACACTATCGACATTCACCTAACGTTGGTTAAGTATCGCTGCGCGCCGCACACACTGACTCCACTAAATATTTCATGAAATCCGTCAGTACTAATTCCAATTTAACGAACTTGTTTGTTTTGAAATAAATGTTCCCTCTCCACTATGAGTACTTTTGTCAAAGACATGTACAATTATATACAAATTAGACTTTACACATTCAACTAATTATTACATCGATGTCAGCTCCTCCCGTAAATCGCACCAGGTAGAACCGCTCCCAACGAAATCTTAGGAGACATGAATAAATCCAGTTATATTCCAGTAATCTGCAAATCTAATGGTTTTATTTAGTGACCAATGGGGACGACTATTGTCATAACTGCTCATAAGTAACGGTTACTCATTTATTTCTTAAACGCTCGTGCCCAATGCATGTTTTCGGATTTCACGGAGAAAATTTCGCTGTGTAAAGTAAAAAAAATTGTATGACATAAAATACATGACATGCTATACAAAATTTTACTACAGCGAATGAAATCTCTTACGTGGAAGTGACATTTTTATGAGCAAATGATAAATTTTTATAGCGTCAACTGAATAACTGTAAAAGAAGACTTTGATACCTCGTGAATTAATTATTAAAGAGCAAAAATACGATAACTATCGAAGTGGAAAATACGTAACAAAAGTGTTACTCATTACTTATTTCTTTATAAAGGGCTTCTTGTTCCACAAAAAGCTGACTCATTGTTTTGAATATTTTGTCAGCAGTTTTGAGATAGGATCAACAATAACGTGCGGAATATTATGAAAGAAACGAATTATATTTAAGTATCACAAACATCACACTGTATGTACAATGTAAGATTCACTTTATGATAATTATAATTGCTGTTTTATTGTAATAATTAATTTTACGATATCGTCTTTAAATACATGAATTACGTATTCAAATGATGTATAGAGAAAATGGAACACAGAATGCGACAGGTATCAAGGTGAAATCTTTGAACAGAGACAACGGGTCACTTTGCTTTCTTTGTTCAGCTGCAGGTGAAACTGTTATTTAACATTCTGTATAGTTATAATTCACTTCAAGTCCCTTGTTTAGTCGGCAAATATTCATTGATATCGTACATTGCTTATTGTATATAACTTTTAACGTATTGTTTAACTTATTCAACGGATTTGGTAACTCATTATAGTTTGTTTCCCATTGCTAATGTCGCGATCCGATAGTAGAAATGGCAGGGTCATAAAATTGTCGACCGTTTAATGAAATGTGCTGTCATTAGACAAAGTCGTAGATTCAGATACTTGTAAGGATTTGGTTATACTTGGTTTTTAAATAACCAGTGATGACATCTTTTGGACAACCTCATACCTAAAACTCAACGCGACGGCAATCGTCCAGAGACATACGAAAGTAATTTTTTTTGTAGAATTAGGAATTCTTTCTGTCACATATGTATGTAAACATTTGAAGTTTTACCGTCGTGTATATTCAGAGAAGTTAGTTCTTACAAACGAACTAACAGATCTGATAGACACGCGAGCTATTCGTTTTGTCTTTGGATCTACGAAAGATAAAAAAGGATATTCTTATCATCATAAGAGTGAAATGAAATGAAAAATGAAAATGATTTATTGTAAAAAATGAGTTTAACAAATACATTGTTCCGTTGGTGGGGCATCCTTTTAAGTAAAAAATTTACCTGTGCCAGGATGTCCCGCTCTTCCGTAAAAAAATACATATTTTAAACTCAGGTAATTAAACAAAAAAAAAACTAACTTAAGTTATTATGAAGAAATGTGTGTCTATGTGTACGCACGTATGTGTGTGTGTGTGATTGTACGTGTGAGTGTGTGCGTGCGTGCATGCGTGTGTGTGTGTGTGATTGTACGTGTGAGTGTGTGCGTGCGTGCATGCGTGTGTGTGTGTGTGTTTGTACGTGTATGAGTGTGGTGGGGGTGAATGTGTGTGTATGTGGTGTGTGAGGTATGTATGCATGTTGGTGTGTGTGTTTGTGTTTATGTGTAATGTTGAATTTGATTTTAGGTGATTACATGAAATAAAGCCTCTATCTCTTCATAATTCAATTTTGTGAGCCAGTCAGTTAAGGACTTTTAAGTTCGTAAATATTTAGCGGATATATTTTTATCAAGCTATTTATTTACCTTCTTGTATATATAGGCAGATTGCCTAGTATATTGATGGCAAGCAAATTCAGTATTTACAATGTCTGTTTCTATTGTAATATTTTCTCTTCTTTTTGTCATTGCGTTTATGTCTATAATTACTGTTTTATGCCTCTTTAATATTAGTTTTAATATATATAGCTTTCTCACACTCAATAAGTTGTTAATTGAGTATAACTCTTTTGTGGGGAATCGGTAAGGTTTACAGTACATGACTTTTAGTAAAGCGCGTTGACTACGTTCTAATTCAAGGAATTTAATCTTTGATGCTCCTCCCCACACAGGAATGCAGTAGGATAGTATTGATTCAACAAGAGCTGTATAAACTTGGATTAGAACCTTACTTGTTGCAATATGCCTTAAGTTTTTAAAAATCCAAATAAGTTTCCTAATTCTGCTGATTAGTAGTTCCAGATGATACTGCCAAGATAATCGTTGGTCAAAAATTACGCCTAAATATTTAGTTGAATATATTTTATCAATGGTAGGACACTTACAATGTACATTCTGTTCGTTACAATGGTGTATTTGTAAATTTGATAATGAAGGTTGCGTTTTTTTATTGATTGAGAAACATATATAATTAGTTTTATTTGTGTTTAGTGTCAGTACGTTAGATTTAAGCCAACTAGATATTTTTCTTAAGCCTTTTTCGGCAGTACTATGAACTTCTTCCCATGTTTTTCCATCAAAAACTATAGCAGTGTCGTCTGTATATGAATGAATGTGTCCATTGTCAATTTTGAAGTTACATAGGTCATTTATATATATTAAAAACAAGGTAGGTCCTAGGACACCACCTTGTGGTACACCAAAGGTCATTTTAATATCACTACTAATGTAGTCCCCTATTTTTACTCGCTGTGTCCAATCACTCAGATAGTCTTTCATCAGGTTAAGCTGATTTCCCCTAATGCCAATATTTTCTAGCTTGTTATAAGAATGGGGATAGATACTGTATCAAATGCCTTTTTTAGGTCCAAAAAGACAGTCACACATCTATTTTTACGATCAAGATGGTCAACAATACGCGAAGTTAAATCTAAAATGGCATCTTGTGTACACTTTCCTTGCCTAAAGCCATATTGAGAGGTTGATAATATGTTATATTTATTAAGGTATTGAATAAGTCTGTTATTAATTAATTTTTCCATTACTTTAGAGATCCCCGTTAAGACTGAAATTGGTCTGTAGTTATTTATTTGATCTTTATCCCCATTCTTATACACAGGAGTAACAATTGATTGCTTCATGACCGAAGGGAAGACACCTTTAGTAAAACAAAGATTAGCTAAATATGTGAGTATGGGAACTATTAAATCTTTTGAGTGTTTTAGACATTTTGTAGGGATATTATCAAAGCCAGAAGCACTATCTGATTTTAAGCTCATGAGGATTGAAGTGATCGGTATTTAAACAAAACAAAAGATGAAATTTGATAATTTTGATAGGGTATTGGTATGGATTTGTTATGCTGTAATAATTGGTTATTAGTTTCTATTTCTTTTGCAAGGTTCAGTCCAACTTCAGCAAAGTAGTTGTTTACCAAGTTAACTGCTTTTGCAGAACACGACTCAATATGTAGTAATTCATTATTTGTAGATTTAGTTTGTTTTAAGTTAGTTAAATTTTTAATGTTGTTCCATAATACTTTAGGATTCTTAGCTAGTAAAAGCTTCCTATCATGCACACGTTTTAGTTTCTTAATTAAATTGTTGCAGTAGTTACGATATCTTTTATATGTTATTTTAAGTATTTCATCATGAGGATTATGTTTTAATTGTTTTTGCATTTTATTCCTATTGCGTATGCAGTTTAATACTCCTTGAGTTATCCAAGGTTTTATTGTTCTTTGTTTTTTAGGTTAACTCATCATACGTGTATTTTCTTGTAAAGATTCAGTGATTTTAATAGTTAGCATCTCGAGTAAGCTGTTTGGGTCATCACAATGCAGTAAAGATGGTAGGTTTTTATTTGCGAGAGTAATAAGAGCTTTGTCAAAATCAGTGTAAGTTTTCTTGTTGATAATCTCTCTAGTAAATTTTATTTTAGCCAACGTACATAGCACCATATGGTGGTCTGTAACGGTTGTGTTCAAAACAGCTACTTTAGCAGAGATCTTTTTCCTGTCCAATTTTAAAATAAAATGGTCTAAACAACTATTTTCTCTGGTTGGAATTGTATGCCCTGGTAAAAGCCCAAATGTGGATAACGTGTTTAAATAATTATGTCTATTTTTATGATCTATAGAGCTTTCATTCACTTTCTGAATAAGATTTATATTTATATCCCCAGTTATAATAATATTTTTACAAGTTTTGATTCTATCTAGGTGCATTCGAAGTGATTCAATGAATCTATCACTATTAGCATTTGAGGGTGACCTATACACACCCAGTATGATATGGTTGAAAATGTCAATCTGTAAACAGGACGCTTGATCTAATTTAATTTCCTTTATTTTAGGATCAAGATTGTTTTTAACAAACATTACTACCCCATCATTTTGATTAATATGGTTAGCTGTAGCAAAAGATGTGTATTTATTTAATTGAGGTATGTTTTTACTGTCATCAGGTCTGCATTCTGTAAGTATTAATATGTCAATTTCATGTTTTAGATTTGATAGTGTTACCTGTAAGTCATTTATATTTTTATATATACTTCGAATATTCTGAGTTATAATAGTTAAATCTCTTTTATTTATATGTATATGTTTGCTTAAGCTTTCAATTTCACAGTAGATTGAGGTAGCTATTTCACTGTTGTCTATTTCCTTCAATGTTGATAGTGTACTATCCATTTTGAAACGTCTTTAGAAGTACGTACGTAAGGCATATTATTATATTATTCATAAAGATATGATTACATATAAACTTAGAATATTTTTGACACTGTGTAAAATATATATTTATTAGCAGCATTTCATGTCCTACAACTGTGAGAGTCCAGAATGTTAACAGTAATTTGAAGAGTATGAGTTTTGGTAGAAGTGTGTGATTGTGTGTTGTGGAAGTGATAAATTTATTTACAATAAGAAAGTAAATGTAACAACTTAAAAATGCAAGACTGTTTATCAAAATAGTCACTACGCATAGTCAGTCTCCTTGTAGTAGTTTTTGAATTTGATCCTCATTACTGATCAAAATAACACGAGAATTGTCATCCTTTCTGACATACACTTTCCCATAGGACGTCCAGCAATATTTATATAACCTGTTCTTTATTAGTTCTCTTCCAAGGAAATATAGGCGGGAAGACTTCGCAGTTAGGTTTTCGGAAATAAAAACAGGTGTGTCTGCCTCATTATTGCGTATTCCTAAATGTTTCGCACAAATTTTCGACTTATGCTTTATATTGAAGGACTTACTCATTTTAAGGAAATTATTTTTAGTTATAGTTGACATTGTTTCTATTATTATAGGCGTATTTTTTTGTCCTTCCTTTCTTGAGCGCACTCTATATATATCTCTTATTTCTGACCTATTTATTTCACAACCAATGTTTTTAGATAGGCAAGTTACCATGTTAAGCAAGTCCTCCTTGGTTTCATTGTCATTTCTTGGTGCATTTTTTACTTCAAAACTGGTTTTCCTCATCCCCTTCTGTATATCTTCAATTTTGTCTTCCAAAATAGTAATATGTTTCCTGTCTTCCTGTGCTTGCTTTTCCAATTTTCTTTTTGTATTCTTCATTCTGAGATGTGAGAAATGCAATGGCGTTTTCTATATTTCGATTTGAAATTTGAATATCTGCTAGCGTCGGTGCAATTTTCCTAAGTTCTACACTATTTGTGGCCATCATAGATTGTATTAAGTTTTTCATTTCTTCCTTGAAAGCTGCGAATTCCACAATGAGGTCTTCATTATCCCTCTTTTTTTTGTTTCGCATCGAAACAAAACTCAAGGGTGTATCCGATTTATCAGGTGAGTCTGTCGCAACGTTGGATTCCGATAATGATTTGTTCATATTTGCAGTCTTATTTGATTATCAATTAAGTTTATAGTAATTTCGGCATTAAAATCTGTATTTGTCGATAGTGTAGGGCTAGCGTGATTTCTTTATCCAAGTCGATGATGTGGAGCGGGCATTACATTTCTCACAACAATATGGCAAGGTTTGCGCACGCAACAGGTTAAACAGTTAATATGGCTGGCTGCGCGCGCGCAGCGATTCGCAATCTTCTAGGGCGCAACAGGTTGCAGTCAAAGATGTCGGCACATGGGGGCGTGACTGCCAGTATGTTTTAGACTAATCACTCTTCAGTGGGCGTGACGGTTAGCAATATGCACTTTGTTATTGGTAATTAAACGTAGGTGACTCACGTGCCGCTGTTGTGCTCGGTACCAGGGTCTCAGATTGTAGTTATCACCGTCTCGACACAGTTGTACTTTTTTAGTTTATGCTCTCCTATTATTTGAACTGAATTATTTTTATGTAAGTGTTAATATTTTATTTGAAAATAAGCTTAGCGCGGATCACAATATGTTTACACCTGGCGGTGGTCCGGGAGGAAGAGTATTTTTCCGTCACTGCTCAGATGCTGTAAAACCAGATTGCATTAGCACCATTTGCATATCTCACGTTCGTCCACAATATAGTGTTCACGACACTTGCTGCCTTGCCCGTGTAGCTTGCGGCATGTATTTCACACATCGGAGTTTACACAGGGTTTATACTATTTCAAAAAGTGTATCCATCGCTTCCTTCTCGGTATTCATTTACCATGAAGGTACCGGTCTGCTCGTTTTCTTGGCTAACGCATAAAAATACGACTACAACATGGGTTTTTTTCCCTTTTTTTTTGTTAATGTTTTATTCATAAAATTTGAGAGCTACAACCTAGTTTTCCAGTTAATGCGTGAATCGTTATCCATAGTCAAATGCGCTTGTCATTCACACCGCATACGGCGTTACTTTTCTGCCAATGTTGAGTGTCGAGTCGAGTTCACATCACGTGTATCGTTCTTGATTAGATAGTGCATCCAATCTAGACCATACTTTAATAAAAAAAAAGGTCGAGTGTAGCAGGGGTTTATTAGAAAAGAAAGAACGAACACAGGCAAAGTATGAATGATCTATGTATATATTGATCGCACATTACATGGATTGTGTTCATAATATCAATCGGCGGCGTCACGTATAGAACGGAGCGGTTTTACCCGTATTCAACTGGTTCTCGGCAGGCAGGGTCACTACCAAATGGGCTATTTAATCGTCATAATGACGTACTTATTTTAATGATTCACCGCAAATTTTAATCGTAATGTTTATCGTCGTTATTTATCAGTCAATACGTGCGACATCGCGACAATCGCGGTAACATGTCACCACTGACCTGCAGCCTGCGACTTTATCTCGTGACATAACCGCTGGCGCTGCGATTCCGTCGAGACATCTCGCCCGATCTAGGACACGTCCGAAGATATCAGACAAGAGTGCATTCCATTCTTATTTCGTTTTGTTATTTTTGCTGTCGACCCATTGTCGATGAGATCGCGAAACAGGTTGAAATATTTCAAACACTAAATAGATGTCTTTCTAAATGTGTAATTCTTTAAAGGAATTAAAATGCGCCTGGATGGACAGATGGCTTGTGTGTGGTCTTAGAAGAAGCTAGCGAAAGAGGCACGGTTAGAAATAGCGCCTGCATTGTTTTAGGACTGGGTCTTTCTCTTTATAACTTTTTTATTCATTGACGGATTGCAATGAAACGAACTCCAAATATTAGGTGGAGCTTATTGCAATATATCAGTGAAAACCGTAACGAAATCCGTTAAGCAATTTCTGAGATTAGCGCGCACTAACGCGCAGACAAACAGACAAAAATTCTAACATCTATTGTTTTGGGTTGTATTGTGTTTACAAAGGCCCATAATATTAGTCTTTCTCACATGTCCTTCATGTACAGGAAGCGACCAGTTAGAATTTTATTATATGTATAGATTTATTACAATTTTTGGAACGCAACTAATGTCCAGGCTAGCAAGGACCACTCCATCCAGTCCATTACTTGGGTGAGATACCAGAACTCTATTAAAATGGCTTTAGTATATGTATACTCGTAGGGCGCGTACATCAGTTTTATTGTACGCACGAAATTAATTAATTTACACTTATTGACTGAATGACCTATGATATACACGATTACCTAAAATACCTGTAACATCATTTTAATTAGTAGATTCATACTCGCATAGATATATACTTTATTATATTTTATAGACTATAAAGACAGGCGCTAAAAAGTAATTTTACGAATACACAGAAATCTAACTAAATTGAAGTGTTCTGTTCTGTTTCTGAACGTTTGATTTATAGTGTGTTAAGATAATAATCAAAATATTGCTTTAAAAATTAGTAGTTCACTAAATGTTAATGTTTATTTGAACAGAATAGCAAAGAGCAAAACGAAGGCAGCCGGGAGAAGTACAAGGACTTCACGTTCGACCACTCGTACTGGTCGTTCGATGGCGGCGACGTCCACTACGCCTCGCAGGAGCAGGTAAACATCGCCTTCGATTTCGTGGCGATTGAACATTACACATATTCATCACTAGACATCTACCTGCGTGCGCGTGGGCAGTAGAGATGGATCGTGACCTCGGACTATATGCGTTATCCCATTATTGGGTAATCTGACATCACGCCTGTGATTCACGAAGTATACGCGATAAAACAAGTAATTGATAAATTGAGTAGTCGAGAAGCCATTTAAGTTAATTCATGCAAACTAACGTTCGAAGAATGGCTCCCGTCGCAACACGTAGTGGTGTGATCGGAAAACGAACATCCATCTCTATCCAAGTTAATTGGAATATTTAAAAAAATCGTACAAATAAAATATTAATAGAAATATCCTAATTGACTACATAAAAAAGTATGTGAATAATTAGTGTTATGTTTTGTGACTAAAATATCGCGTCGTCAAGCATTTCTCAAATCATTTATATACATAAAATAGGCGCAACTTAAACCCAGCCTCAAGAATACACAGACATGGCGCTTAATGAAAACGTTCAGACAGGCTTAGAGACGACTAGGATGAAACACGGTAATAAAAATTACAGTTCGCAAAACAGTAGGAGATCATACATAATAACTTTAAACAGCGGTTAATGTAAACCATTCCGATCCATTTTCAACGTACAATGGGTGTACCGTGCGGCTGGCGGCGTGCGGCTGGCGGCGGGCGGCGGGCGGCGGGCG
>PDGT01000029.1:3086083-3099995 GCA_003671415.1 Megathymus violae | reverse complement strand
CACCGTGAATGTCACGCCGTGATGTTACGTCGATCGCCGTGGAACACAACGACCGCACAACACAACAACCCACACGTGTCGCCGTGCGCCGGCGGCCGGCGGTCGGCGGTCGGCGACGGTGTTGTTTGCGGCATGTTTGGACGGAGGCGCCTTTTCCGGCTTCACCGTTCCCACGCTGCATTAAAAACTAGCATTAAAGTTGTCGGGCTGGCTAATAAAAACATACACGATTATGCGAACGATGGGTACTCACGATACCTTATCATTGTCATCTTTCAACTTAGTAGGTACGTCTTGGCAACATCGTGCAGAACTCAGGTATACAGGTCTTGAGATATGTTCCTTTGCTCGAAGCAGGTGTCAAAGATATTAATTCAATTTTAGAGAGTTGTCCTGTAGAGAGTAAATTATTCCATTATATTGCGTCCTTCATGATTATTCCGTTACTTATTCGTTTCTCTTTCTACATCTAATGAGAACATGTATAGGTAGTTTAACGGTAGCACAACTAATCATTCACTTGTAATGAACATGTATGTTAGAGAAACTTAGAAATGCATGCAGAATTCGGACTCACAACTAGGGTTGTTATGGATATGAAATTATTTCGGATTATCCGATTGTTTCGAATAATTTCTGTTAACGATATTAGATGATTTAGGAGTTGTAAAAAAATATAACGTATTTAAAAGGTAACAGTTTGACTTAATTTCTAGTTATTATTTGGTATTATTATCACGGAAAACGAAACATAAAATTTAAATGACAACAAAGTCTAAAGGTGAAAGCGACGCGATGTGAATTTCAAATGTGAAATTATTAGAAACTTTTTTTCGGATTCGGTTAAGGTTTCGGATATATTTTTATTTCGGATATCCCATAGTTTCGGTTACGGTTACGGAGCTCCATAACACCCCTGGTCACAACTACCATATCGTGAGGATGAGTTTATATGTATTGTACTGTATACATACATATATTAGGCATTGTTGGATACAATTTACGCGCACTTCGCACGGCCGTTACGCAATATGTTAGAAGTGAATCTGTTATGCAAATTATCGTTAATGTCACAGAACGAATTTACGTAATCCGTCCAGGTTTTGAATAGCTTTTTCACGTTGACGTTTTCCTATTCGCCGGAATAGTCAAATGTTTCGCATGGTTAAGTCATGATATAAATTGTCATAAACCGATTATTGTTATCGCATGTAAACTAAAGACGCGTTTATAAATAGAACGTTGAATTAGATTTACAGTTGGCGGTGTTATCACTTAACACCGATTAGTTCAGTGGAGAGTGCTGACTGTCTATTTATATTGGTCGGCTACTACCGGTCACGCAGGCGACCAGAGCAAGCATACTCTTTTGTTACGGTTCCGTAGTCAAATGATAAAATTATAATATGGAACAGTTTCGTTAGTCCCCCGTCAGACTTTTTGGAGATTACTAGTACTACATGGAATGCAATTTAGATATATATGTATTCTATGAATCGCTTAACAATAACGTAAAAAATGACATAGCGATGATCGGAATAAAATGGCAGTCAGATATCTACGGATAACAAAAAGAACGGATAGAAAAATGTTGAAGAGGTTTCTAATTAAGATCTTTTTTAATTGTTACAAAATTAAATTTTACGTCCGATGTTGTAAATGCTGTGTACTCCAATTTTTCCCTGTCACATTTAAACTATCGGATGGAAGTTAAATGTAATAGTATTTACAAAATATTTAAAATCAAATTAGGATTTGATGAGTTCCACTGTTTTTGTAATTTGTTATTGGTTGTATACAATTTTAAACTTGGCATGTTGCATCTTCACTTTCCTTTTCATAGTGTTAGTATGAAATATTTATTTGTTTTGCAAATAAAATGAATGTGTATATATTTATTTGTTTTGCAAATAAAATGAATGTCATCCGTGGCTCATCTCAACGACAAAAGCTGCGGTGGTTGACCAATTTTTATACAATTTTAAAAATATTTATGTAGAAAAGTCAGCCGAGCACATTTGATTACAATTTTTCTGTATCCAAAGCGGATGATAATTTTAAACATGCCCAATACTTAGATTATTTTATAGGTGCATGCAGAATTCGAATTCAGTCAGGTTAGGGTATTTGAACCATTAAGCTATCACTAAGCTGTGTTTCTTGACGAGTAATAAAAATAAAATCGAACACGTTCGTTTCGCAAATGTCTAAATATTCAAAAATCATTAACCTCGAATAAGAATAACACTAAATATTTGGGTTGATTTCTGATATTTTTATCTCTAGGTAAGTAGAGCGGTCGCTGAGCCAAAACAAATATAGTGTGAAAATAGTTGACCTGTTTATAATATACAGTATAATTGTTATATAAACAATTTTGTATTATGAATTATTAAAAAAAGCCAGCGCTCTCACAAGGTTAGGATTCCCTGAGCTGCGTGTGACCAGAACACACAGAGAAACAACTCTGGCAAGCAAGAACCGCGAGCAAACATTTAATTGTCCAACAATTGTCTGCCCCAGCCGAGAATCGAACCCCGTACCCTAGGTTTCATAGTCACGACTAGTTGAGCTGCAGTTATTAGATGTTAATTATTTGATAGATAGATAACCCACAAGAGTAGAAGGCCGTGCTATCCACCTGGTCATCCATAACTAACTTCATGCAGTATACTCTGACAATTGGGCCAGATGGGATCGAAGTAGGTCCTACCATCGACGTAGTAGTAGAAAAAAGTTTTAAGTGGTTTTGTATTCCTGACAAATAAGATAAGACGTCTTATCTTACCATTTATTTTACATAGAATAAGTTAATGCTTGACAACAATCCCACCTGATGGAAAGTGGCGATGAAGTCTAAGATGTTGAACGCACTAACTTCTAGGAGCCTATTCACTCTCCTCTTGAAGACTCCCAAATTGTAAGAAGGCGGGTACACCGACGCGGGCAAGTTACTCCAGTCCTTTGCAGTGCGAACAATTAATGACGACGCAAACCGCGCCGACCGTGCAGGTGGTACGTTCTCTACATAAGTATGGATACCCGCCGTACGTCGAGTTGTTTGATGGAGAAACTGCGATGGGGGAATTACTTCGAACAATTCCTGCGCACACTCTCCAAATTGTATCCTATAGGAGACCGAGAGGCTAGTAATTCTGTGTCTGTGCAGATTGGTTCCCACTAGATCTGGGTCACCAATGAGCCTCTTTGCACGCCTCTCCATCGAGTCCAACGCTGATAGATGACATTAGGCAGCACCAGCCCAAATGTGACAAGAGTACTCCACACACGGTCGATCTTGAGCTTTGTACAGGATTAAAAGCTGATTCGATGTCAAGAACCACCGCACCTTCGCAAGAATCTCGAGTTTACTTGCAGCTGCTTTAGCCTTGGAATCGATGAAATGACCAAAATTGTCATTCGAAGAAACTTCGACTCCCAACAAATGAAGACGGTCAGTGCATTCTAGGGATACATTTTGAAAGTAGGAGCCAAGATGAACGGGCTCTTCTTGGCGCTGAACAGACACCTCTATGTTTTTGTGGCGTTGAATCTCACATGATTGGTATCACCCAATTCGAACACCGCCCGAAGTGAGAGATTCATGCGGTCCACCATGGCCTCTTTTTCGGACTGTATTTCGTCCTTACTGGCCCGAGCGTCCGGGAGGTATCTCTCCACTACTGTGCTGTCATCTGCATACCCATAGATACCTGGCTTGAGCAGATCATTAATATGCAGCAGGAATAGAGTAGCGGACAGAACAGATCCCTGAGGTACTCCAGCGTTGGTAGCCATCGATTGTGATGAACACCCGTCGACGATAATTCGGAGAGATCGTTCGCTCAGAAAGTCCTTTACCCAACCGATAAGGCCAGAGTAAATACCATACGCGGAAAGCTTGCTTAATAGGCTAGCATGCGAGACCCAGTCAAAAAAGGCCTTCGAAATATCGAGGGAGACGGCGACCGCCGTCCCGTTTTTCTCGAGGGTCTCGCCCTTGTAAATTAATTTCAAGGTCTAAAGATCTGGGAACTTGCAACTAGGGTGTAAAATTTTTTAGTACTCAACGAACATGAAGTTTTTAAATTGGCAGTGCTCCACAACGGCTATGTGATGAAAAAAACTTGGACACATTGTTTCAATTTCTCCCTGTAGCACGTTGGAGCAACTTAAAAATTTTGATAATTCACATTTATCACATTTACACATTTGGTACACTGTGAGCGCCCTTGATGCTTTACAAATTGTTTTTGCAGGTGTTCTCAGACCTCGGGCTGGACGTGATCGACAGCGCGTTCGAGGGTTACAACGCGTGCGTGTTCGCTTACGGCCAGACCGGCAGCGGGAAGACATTCACCATGATGGGGTCGCCGGTACGTACCGATGAGGGGGATTTATTTGGTTTCGGTCGAACTTAATTGAAGTGTGACCCTTTACGTTACTTCTAAAACAATACGCTAAAGCCATGTTGATTGATGATGTTGATGTTACATGTATACATTGGTTATTATTAATGCTAATTTTATTTCATTACTGTCGGCTCCCTCTGACTTCGTTCGGGTTGAGCAATTAATTTTATGTATACATGATTATTCAAAATTTTATATTTTTTGCCTTGATTAGACATTCTTAGGTTTACTAATATTTTATAGTCTATATCATCTGTGCAATCATGTGTTCTCATTACATACCAATTTTTATTGAGATAGGTCCAGCTGTTCTTGAGTTATTAAGGGACAGGCGGACAGACAGACAGGTAAAAATTTTAAATATTATCAATTTGGGTTAGTGATGCATAAAACGAATATTGATCATGAAGTTTGACAAAAAAAATGGAATTTACAGACAGACAGGCACTACAAGTTTATATAGTTGTATAGATGTGGTTGTAATAAAAAAGCACTTTTGTACCAATTAATGAGATAGACTTAATCTTTATACTGAGTAAACATAGTATTCTAAATTTTGCATTGTTATTATTTTCGGTCTGTTTAAAAAAAATAACTCATGTCACGTGGTGTGTAAGTTGGGCGTGAGTACTAACAAAGCCTCCACATTCAGCCGACTCGAGGTTCATGTGAATTTCAAACAGTTTAATCTGGGGTACGTGCGGTGTACAATAGATTTCAAGGCTTTTTTCTTTCGGTCTATGCCAGTAGTCGATGCCATGCACCAACTCGACGTGTTCTGATTTACATTATTTTCACGTTTTTCCATCAGAAGCTAGGCGTGGCGTTAAAAACATAGAATTGTCAAATTGATGTCAGCACCATCGATTTTTAAAACTCATCAAAAACGGTTCTGTTTATATCCTATTATTTACGGCTGTTTTCAACAATCTATTTGCCTAGGTTTCTTTTGATTTTGTATCGACATTTATTGTTACAATTTGTCGATGAACCTGTTTTATTATTCAATCTATCGACATGCGGGTAGCGGATGTCTGCGTTAGATCTCATAATTGACTATAATTTTAAACGTATTCCAAGAGTCACGCCTCGCCATCCGCGGATGTAATGTTGTTGACATTTTGTGTTGTCAAATCGCTATCTACCGAATTGAAGCGATAACAAAATACAATAGTAAGTAATGGAGAGGCCTTACAAATAAATACTGGAATGAATAACATTTTAATCGGAGTTTCTTGCCGCTTTTTCTTCCAGGACCACTCACGGTAAGGATTTGTTGAAGCGATGGCGTAGTTTGACAATCGAAAAGTATTTGTAAAAACGAACTTGGATTAAATATTATTTCATCCATTCATTCATTTGTCCACAAACACTTATTTGATGCATATTTAGTACTGCGTGCATACAACCACACGATGAGTGCGTTTTATCTGGGACGTGCGAGTCACATTGAAAAATAAGTACCGATAAAAATTACTAACTTAAAATAAGCGAACGATGAATACAATGCAAAATAAAATGTTGAAATAATTTAATACAATAATAAACATAGGTAATGTTTGTTCTGTTAACGATACCGTAAACGCCCAAATGTTATTGTATTTGTCGCGGTGTTCTTTCAAACGGCTCTTATCTTTATATGTGATTACATTACACAGATAAACTGATCGGATGATCGTAATCTCGGTTTTTGGATTGATTGTCGAAAATGAACGTTAGGGGACAAGCGGTATCGTGTATCCTACTCGGACTGTACTGTGCGTGATTGAACCAATACATCCCAAAGCAGAACGAGGGTCTTGAAATGTCGGTCAGGTTGAGGTTCAACTTTGTTTAGCCCCGCAAGAATTCGACATATTTGTGACATATTACGGGCCAATATCTACCATACATTGTGTCCCGGGAAATGGATCCGTTTCCACGGTATAAGAGATTAAGACGAGCATAGAAATTCAGTTCGGACTGTAGTAAATAATGTTTTAGGTATTGCAAAAATATATGTTTCTAATTTAAAGAAATCCGACACTCGTAATGATGAAAATGGGCAAAACATAATTATGTGCGTACAATATCTTGGCGAAGGTACAATTTACAAAGAACATGACAGTTGTTTATTGAAACGAGACGTGGGTGAGTTACCAGTTACGCTGTATAATGTCGTATTGACTGTGGACAGAAGTAAACTATAATCTTATTTTCGTGTATATGTCACGTGTTTTATTACAAAAAGAAAATCAGAGCACCCCGAGACCACAATGGATATATATTTTTTTTTATAGGAACATTATTTTATTATTACAATATTTAAAATTAACTTTAGAAATGATCGCATTTCATGAAATGGCTAAAAGTTGTTGGATAAATCATTTAAAAATTTAGACGTATGTCATGCACCGCTGTTGATATTAGCTACTGGACATTTCATGAAACGTAACCGCTTCACGGAATGATCGACAATTTAGATAATATTATCAATTGTAAGATTCGAAGCACCCTGTAAAACTTAATGATTCATCGCCTTCGAATAGCCGACATCACAATACGATAATAAGTACGGGTGAGACGTAAAAACATATAAACAAATAATCATTGCGTTGGTAGTGTGTGTGTTCTCGTGGGTACAACAACGAAGCTCTCGAACGATGATAGAAGAACCAGTCTCGCGCCGCTCACATTGTATGTACTATTATTAGATACTTTACAAGGAACTTTAGATCTTGCGCAATCCAAATATACAAGCTGAGCGTGAGGCGATAAGTTCAAGGTGACGTTGATCCTAAAATGCACGCCGCGTGAAGTGGATGGCACGATAAAAACAAGTCTCTCCATTTAGCGGCTTCCAGCTGACTAATATCGCAACGGGGTGACCTTGAACTACACCACTTCCGAACCGTATTACATAATGACATACCAATAAGATAACACCTAAATAATTGTCTTAAAATAAATAGTTGTTTGGACAAAACGCGTTTTCGTGTTATTTATTAATATCTTTTATTTTTCGTTCAGAAATGTAATTAAGTTTTCTCATCATTAAATCCGAATTTATGTGACACCTAATAATGTGTAAGCTTTGAATTCTTTATATATCGTCACTGTGAATGTCGTCGCGGAATGCAGTTTTTCGCAATCTGCGGTGGAACATGCCATCGCCATGTTGACACAAGTCGCCCCGTGGTCAGAGAATGGTAATATTAAAAAAAATTGAAATTTAACAAGGACAGTGTCAACATGAGTTTATAATTAGTAAATAAATGAGCTCTCCTTTCCAATAGTTACTTAATTCCAATGCATATGCATGTATGTTATTAATGTATTTTATTGTATCATGTTACGTTAATTTGTTTTCTGAAATGATTTGATTATATTAATGTATGTTATTCGAGATGAGTACTAAAAAGTCAATCGTCGTATAATTTTGTTCGTGTGTCATTCGGATCTAACATTTTCCTTTCACTCGATAATGAGTCAGCGACGGCCCGGTGGTTACTGTAAGTTTGGCGGCTTTAAAAAGAAATATTTTGACAATGTAGGATACTTACAATTTTTATTTTGTGTCCGTTAAATTTAAAATTTCCATACCTAACAATGTGTAATATTCAACTTATGTACTTTGAGTTATTCATTATTTACTATTAGCTGTCATGGTTTCGAAAATTCAACAAAAAAAAACATCTGCTTGTCAGGAATGTCAAGGGCTGATCCCGCGCATCTGCCGACAACTGTTCTCTCGCGTTGCGGCGGGCAAGGAGTCGGGCGCCTCGTACCGCACCGAGGTCAGCTACCTGGAGATCTACAACGAGCGGGTGAAGGACCTACTCGCCACGGACGCCGGCCACTCGCTCAGGGTGCGCGAACATCCCAAGCTGGGGCCGTACGTGCAGGATTTGTCCAAGCATCTCGTCTCCGACTATGATGACATACAGGTAATTTGTTTCGTTCGTATGCTTTCTACTGTCTTATTCAACTGTTTGGAGATGTACGGGAAAATAGTAAATATATGGAAATGTATGTATGTGTATGTATGTATGTATGTATGTATGTATGTATGTATGTATGTATGTATGTGTGGTATTGCTGAACTGTTTTTAAGCAGAATTACAACGACCTGTAAAGGAGCGGCGTGGTGAAGAACGCTTACATACACCTGTTTTTCTTTTTAAACATACACTATTTTTAGTTTTTTCTCAGTGCGGTCGAAAACATATAATATTGCATCTTCTTCCTCGCAGGAGTGCATGCACCGCGGCAACATGCACCGCACGACCGCGTCGACGCAGATGAACGATGTGTCGTCCCGCTCGCACGCCATCTTCACGATCACGTTCGTGCAGGCGAGCTACCTACGGCACAACAACATGCCCAGCGAGACCGTCTCGAAGGTGCACCTCGTCGACCTGGCCGGCAGGTTGGTACGATACGGAGATGTACATATATTGAGTCATTGGACAGATTTGCACACCGGAGGATAAAAGGGGAGTGCAAAAACCTAAACAGAAATAATAAAAAAATTATATATATTTATGTAAAAATATTTAATATTTATTTGGGCATGTCTCATATTATTAACAATAAAATGTATTCTTCAGAATTGGAATTGCTTTTATATTTATTTGGTCATATCTCATATAAAACGTATTCTTCAGCACTGCTCGTCTTTCGTCTTACGCTCAGTACTCTTTCTCCCATCTCGCTCACATCCGTCTTCCAAATCACTCTTGTCAATTAGTCCCTTTTCAAGCTCTTATCTTTGTTCTCAACGGCGTTCCATTTCCTATATTTTTTAACACTTTTCTATTCTATAGTACACAATAACAGTGGTTGCGAGTTATTTTATTTAAAAAAATATTTGTTATACATTGTGCACCAGAATTACCTTACTTTTAAAATAAAATTCATACACTTTTCCAAAAATATTCATACGTTTAATATTGTTTTACCGAGCGATTTCTTTTGCCGAGTGGTATAATTTTTAAAATGACAATTGAATGCTGAAAATTATTAATTTTATTAACAATTATTAATTAGGGGTATGCTTCGGCTTTAGTATTGTATTATATCGTACCCTGTACCAATTCACAGGACAGGTACATACAACCATACAGGTGATAATAGTGTGGACCAGTAACGATATGAATGTATACGTTGTTGCAGCGAGCGGGCGGACGCGACTGGCGCGACGGGCCAGCGGCTGGTGGAGGGAGCGCACATCAACAAGTCGCTGGTGACGCTCGGCTCGGTCATCTCCGCGCTCGCCGAGTCCAGCCAGCCGGCCGAGAGTGAGACATCGCTATTGACTATCTCACTGCTGGGCTAGGGTCCGCTCTCGTCGCATATTGATAAGGGTTGAGGCTATGGTTGACGTCAATTTGTGTGCTATCAAGGCTGGTGCCTCACACATTGACAAGGATTAAGAAATGGACGTTACATTGTGTGTTGTGGAGAGCTGTTAGATATAATAGATTTTTCACAAAGTTTTCATTCCCCAGAGGAAGTAGTGAGACTTTCCAAACGTCAAATCCTACCAAGAGTTCCTAAACCTCTTTCATGTGATGCTAGAGCAATCAAGATTTTCTGTATGATAATGTAATGACTCATTATTCCCAGGTCGTACTCCAAAGGGCAAGAAGAACGTGTTCATACCATACAGGGACTCGGTGCTCACTTGGCTGCTCAAAGATTCACTTGGAGGCAACTCTAAAACTATCATGATTGCTGCTGTAAGTAATGTGTAATTCAACCTTTTTTTTTCAATGTACACATCAATTATCAAGTTATATATGCACTACAGGAAATAATATGACCAATTTAGAATCTAATCTAATATTGTACCTTAATTCTTAAGTGGAATAAATTGAGGGCTGTTGCAATTCATTACGGTTTTTTTGATATTAATTGATGTGCTGTATTGTGTACAATCTAGAAAAGTTAGGCAGAGGCGATGAAAAAAATAAAATATATGCATAAAATATGTACATATGTACTGTTGAACTGCAGTTTTGCGTTCAGTATAGTCTTAATAGATGTTAGAAGACTGGTGTATGTCGTAGTGACCCGGTCAATTACTGACAACATTATAGTATACATGTATTTATATTTACATCCATGGCCTTAGGTGGGCGAAACACTCGCCATACAAACACTTAACATAAACAACACTAGGCAAGAGTTTAATGTATAGCCATAAGTGCGTTCTGTTACTGTGAGTAGGAAAAAAAATCCTCGGAAGTTTCTTGCCGCTTCTTCTTCCGGAACCACTCACGGTAGGGATTTGTTGAAGCGATGTTGTAGTTTGATGATCAAAAAGTGTTTGTTAAAACCAACTTCGAATAAATATTATTTCATTCATTCATTTTGTAACTAGCGGTGTGACAAAACGCCCCTACAAAACATGTAATATTCATAGTATCCAACATCACGTCAATGGGAGCAACTCACGGTGTGTTTGTGTGTGACAGATATCGCCGGCGGACTGCAACTACGGCGAGACACTGTCGACGCTGCGGTACGCGAACCGCGCGAAGAACATCATCAACAAGCCCACCATCAACGAGGACCCCAACGTCAAGCTCATCCGCGAGCTGCGCGACGAGATCGACAAGCTGCGCGCGCAGATCGCCCACAACACGGTCAGTTCGTGGGGGTTGCGCGGTGATACTACCGAGACGACTTATGTATACGCCAGTCCTCAAGCTTATGAGACCGATTTTAAAAAGGAATAGTCCTTTTAGAACCATAGGGTCCTGCCTAGCCGGTACCTAGTAGATAACGATAACCCATCTTAAGTTGCTGTACTTGAGGATAAGAAGGTGCAAGCGTAGACAGCGCGGTCAGGTGATATCCATCATCTTATTCTGGTTCCGCCGTGTAGAAGTTGTATGTTGCAGATGAAGTGTGAACTGTCTCAATTCTCAAGGTCAAATATTCATGCTTCACACTGTAAGGAAGTCTATTCATCCGTCGTCCGTGAAGGATTCTACTGACCGACGGATATTAGACCTCTTTTGCTAACCTCAAAGGCAAAAGGTCTAAAGGGTTTTGCAAAGGCGCTAAACCTCTTTTGTTGGAGGTCGTTGGGCTGGTCCATCTTTCGGTTTTTGGAGGTTAATATTGCCCGGCATGAATAATCCCCTTAATTTTTTTAAACGTATTTTCGTAACAAAATTGCTAACTACAAGGTGGGTAACAGTTATAGCTAGCAAAGAAAGTGATGGGTCATCTCGTAGGAATTGCTTACTGACTCCTACGGTAGCCCGTGATATAAGCGTCTTCCCCGATCCTCTGTCATAGTGAAATGGCTTGGTTTCCTAGTTTCCTCTTTCTGTTGAACGAGAACTAAAATGTCTGTGCTTGTCCAACCTTCAGGATCCAATCGAAGCGGAGCCGGCCGTACTGGCCACTCTTCAACGGAAGGAGGCGCAGGAGAAGGTGCTGACAGAGAAGTGGACGGAGAAGTGGCGCGAGACGCAACAAATCCTCCAGGAGCAGAAGGCGCTCGGCCTGAGGAAGAGCGGGCTCGGTGTGGTGCTGGACTCCGACATGCCCCACCTCGTGGGCATCGACGACAACCTGCTGTCCACTGGTGTTACGTTGTATCACTTAAAGGTATGTAAAACTTATTTAAAAACGTTGTAGGTAGCGCCATAATTGTTTGTGCGTGCTAAATACTTATACAAAAACATGTTCTGACCTCTGTTTTCATAACAAAGACCGATACAAATTTTTTGGAAAATGATATTTTTTTCAGTTAGATTCGGCTCTGTTACAGTTTCAACATCAGTATAGAATAATAAAAACTGTTTAGGTTATTCATGTAATAATAATAATATTTCGCAGGAGGGTGAAACGGTAATAGGCAGTGAGGAGTATTCACCCACTCCGGACATTGTGTTGAGCGGCGCGGGCGTGTTGCCACTGCACTGCACGGTCACCCTGCAGGAGGGGGTGGCCACCGTGTGTCCCGCGCCCGGCGCGCAGTGCTGGCTCAACACCGTTCTGCTGGACAAGCCGGCCAAGCTGAGTCAGGGTGAGTGCACAGTACACAAGAGAATACTGCTGCCTCTCGTTGAGCTTGTGTTCATAGACGAGTTGCGAAGTATTATTAATGACTTGAATTGAAATGACCATGTAGTAAATAAACATAGGCTTTTTGATATTATCGTCACCGGTAGCTTGTCTGTTGTCTACTGCATAAGAACTAATTCATCCGATGGCGTTTGGTTGACAATATTTCTATAGGTTTATTGACGTCGAAAGTTATCTGAAAATAGTTATATGAGATATCTTATTCTAACAAAGACGTCAATGTTGCTTGGTGCGTGAGTTTAATCGTGGCGACAACATCACCCATCGTTCCCGACGTGTCGGGTGTGTGTGGTTTCAGGCTGCATCCTGTTGCTGGGCCGCACCAACATGTTCCGCTACAACGACCCGGCGGAGGCGGCAAAGCTGCGCCAGGAGGGCGCCTCCGTTATGAATCTGTCCCGTCTCTCGCTGTTGTCCTGGTCCGCCACCGACCTCGCCGCCAGCACCGAGACGCTCAATGTCACCGCACTCTCGTGAGTATCGGAGGAGAGGGATATAAATAAGGCTAGGGTTGCGGCGAATAAGCAGGGTTTATTAATGAAGTGGAGACGTGTGTGCTACTTAGTACATTGATCGCTCTTAACCCATCGCCGGTGTTCCGATGACGTATGTATTGTCTACAAAGTGTCTTCTCTCTGCTCGATTTTACTTTGGTGGATTGGCACATTGGCATAGCTTTTACGGACGAGGATGGACTGTCAATATGAACCATCCAAAGGAGATGTATGTGTTCGGCAGCGACCTAGAGGGCGAGATCCGATGCGAGCGGCTGGAGGCGCAACGCGCCGAGTTGGAGCGCGAGCGGCGGCAGTTCGTGGCGCAGCTGCACGCGCAGGAGGAGCGCCAACGTCGCTGGGCCGCCGAGCGCGAGGAGCTGTTGCGCGCGCAGCGACAGCTCGACGAGGTACGACGACGCGGCCCTACCTTTGAAGCTTTCTATAGCAGACATCACAAAAAATTTGCACTATGGCTTAAAGATGGAACCGTGTGTTTATCCCTATTAAGACAATCTTTGATTAAATTGACCCACGCGTGTGCCACTTACTATAGTTTCGACATAAGTGCTCTTGGAATTATATCTCTAATGTTATTGCAAGACAGTGAAAGGAGCACAGGTCGCCTCTCTCGACAAAATGGACTGATGCTTTAAAGAAAACAGTGGGAAGCCATAGAGCACATTCCTCAAAAGATGGGTCGAAGTGGCCAACCCAAGTGTCGGTATATCTGACGCCCATTGATGGTCTACGAAATGCCTCAAAAACCACAAATTTATTTATTTAATTCAGGAAAACGCTCAATAAAATTTTCCACTAGGATTTATCCTTTCCCTACCGACTGCACTTCAAGTATTACACTCAATTGTGTACTTAAGATGGACATAAAACAATAATTAATAAAGTACTCCAGTGGTATCT
>PDGT01000029.1:3066221-3085868 GCA_003671415.1 Megathymus violae | reverse complement strand
ATATAGAAAAGTGTTATAATCAAACGTTCTTGATAAACCGGTAAAAAAAAGTTTTTTTTTACTTCGATGCTGTCTCTTGCGAGAGATGTATCGTTTACTTGTTGATCGGTTGTTATTAAAATAAATTAAAAGAAAAACTGAAGTGCAATAATACATTTTCTGATTAAACTTAAGTAAAAAGCGCGCGGTCATTAAATAATCAGCACCATACCTTAATAATCATTATCAGCCGTTGTTATGTTTTTCTATTTTTAGAGATGTACATTAACAGACAAACTTTTTTTTATCAAGGTTGTAAAAAAGTCAGTGACCCAACTGCATGTTCATATTTGTTTACTAATGTTATCACCGCGACCACAATCCGTTCGCCTCCGTATCGCACCGTTAATGACCCAGTGCGTTGTGTACTGGCACGCCTCCACTGCACCCTCCCGGAGCGTCTGGCGACTATTGAGCTTTTTTCTTTGGGTTTTATATTCAACACTTACAGTGGTAGTGTTTAAGTGTATGTCGCGTCGGTGAATATTTTTGTTTCTTCTACGGTTCCATTGGCGGTATGTGGTGAATTGTCAGAACCCAATTAACGAGCGCCCGCGACGAACGTGAGCCGAAATGTACAGCGTGGTATTTTATTATATTACGACCGAAAATATAGTGTTCGCTAGAAATTATTATCACCATATCGCATGTGATAGCTACGTTTTAGACACACTATCTACACCCTCCGTCTGTCACCTCGATTTCATTAAAGATTGTATTGTACTATCTTTTGTCATAATAAATGAACAAAAGGGCAATCGTCGCCCTTACCTAAAGTACCTATTATGTTATTACATCAAAACAGTTGCTCGAGTGTTTTCTAAAACTTCATCGATCAGAAGGTGAGTCGTACATATTCCGAAAATCAAACTCCGCGGGTTGCCCTGCCCTCGATATATACCGCTTGTTCAGGTTTTCGGATATCTCCACACAGTTTTCTCGCCAGTTAAACGTTCCTTACGAAACATCAGGACAATTGACGACATAGCTAATAACCATCCGTGTATGCGATATTCGGCCTTATTTACTGGGCATAAGGTCGAGAGTCGCTCATGTACGTCTTGTCAGTACGCCGGTTTAACGGCACCTCTATTGTTCCGGGTTTATTATGTTTTTTCGAGAATCTTTTAACTATGACATCTGTAACAAAAAACACTAATGCATGTGTATCCTAGCACCGTCTACGTATGCTTGATGCTTTGAATGTGTGTATAGCTGTTCCGAATTTTGTATTTAAGTGTGTGGCTACTTAAAATAACTTTGTATCTGATCTGTTTTGATCGGAGAAGTTACTTTCTTAACTAATACATTGAATAATTTTTTTATTATTAATCAGAATTAGTGCCAATTTATTTATTGTTTGACGTTTTTGGTACGTACGAGTTGTTTGGATGAACTTTTAAATTTAAATTTAAAAAGAAATGATGTCACTTCTATACATACGATACGAACTGATTTTTTAATAAATTTGTGAGCTACAAACTGTATACTTAACGCTCAAAAGTCTGACACACACCAGTCACGTTTCGGAACATCTTTTTTTTTTGGTTTCGTTACGTTTATTTCTTTTACGTTGCCGCTCCCCTTCTGTAGATCGACAAGGAGGAGCAGCAGATATCCGAAGTGCAACTGAAGATCGAAGGCAAGAAGGAGGAGTTGGAGGAATTCGTTAACTCCTCCATTCGGCGGCTGGTCGCGGAAGGTTGTCGGCCGGACGAGGTCAGTGAGAATGCACTAAAATTATGTTGCTTCTGTTGTTTCGGTAGTTACATAGAAACTAGATGTTAGTATTATGTACTATTTTGCCTAATGATTTATTTCATGAACTATTCGCGTTGACTTGACCACACCTGTCTCCTATTACGTACTTCTCACGGTCCGGATATACGACCCCATTGCCCAGTTGCTAGTGACCCTGCCTGCCGAGCGAGGGGTCCCGGTTTCGATTCCCGGCCGGGGCAGACATTTATGTGACAGTTAAATAAGTCATAGGATTTTGTTACGTCATATATGTGTATCATCGTATATTATTAAACTGCGTTCGCTTCGCGTCAAGAAACATGACCCTTAGGTTAACGTACAGTTACCACACCCGAAACGATCGTTACTCGTTTTTTTCAGGCGGTTTATAAATTTTTCTCCTTTGCTCCACCTCGTGAACTATCTATATGCAAAAACCTCATAAAAATCCGTGCAGTAATTATTGAGACTATCGCGTTCGTACAGAGACACATTTTTTATTCTAAGTAGTGATAAAACGGTGTAGCTGAAGTATGTACATATTCAATATATAATATATTGGGTATGGTTATCACAGCCGTACTCGGTCTTTGACCGCTAAAGAGACACGTAACAGGGGCACAGGACAAATGTGGTTAGCTCAATGTGGATAGCGTCCAAAAGTACGGCTGACGTTGCATTCTAACGAGAATATTTCCAGGGCAGCGCGGGGGGCTCTCGGCGAGGGAAAAAGTTTATCCCCTTTAACGAACTATGGTAGTGTTGGATTCGTCGCCGATAACGTTTTTCCATCAATTAAATATCTTTTTACTGATGCTCTCAGCCAACGTTTTGTAATAGCTATTAGGTTTATAAACATATCGATTTACTTTGCTCGCATAAAGCTTATTTGGCATGCGTATCAGTGCAGTACGCTTATTCGTAGCCGCTGCAAGTTTGCGATTAGTTTGAATGTTTTTCCTTAGTACTGAACTGGATATTTTAAGGCACAATTTGACAGAGACGTGGAATCAAAACGGAGGCGTGTGTTACGTTACTTACATCGTCTACAGTCTGCGTTAGTTAGGTAGACAGATACTCGTGGAACACTCCCATCGAGTTCGGTCGCGACGTGGGAGCTGCAGCGAACTGTACGTCTGTCGTTTCCCACAGAGACAGTCGCCGAGCCCCGGCAGCCCCGGCAGCGCCGCGTCCGAGACGTCCACCGAGTCGCTGATGCACCTGCTGCAGCAGTGCGAGCCCGGCACCGCCACCACCATCAAGGCAACCGTAGAAAGGCATGTGAGTGACCCTAGTAGTGTATGTAGTCTAGTGGTACATGTAACATTCTTATACGATCACGAACGACACCACGTGACACAATGTGACTAAGTAAATAAAATACTTTTGAATTAGAGTTAGTGTCTTTATAAGCTGTCGTTTGGCGTTGATTTTGATTATAAAAGGTAAATTGAAAAAGATGACGTCACGTCTAGTGCCGGTCAGCTTGTATATTTGTATAGAAGTTTCTTAGATGTTCAACTGTAACACTTGTTTAATGATGATCGTTTGTGATGAGTTTTGTATTGTGATCAATAGGTAACTATAATATCAATCCATTGGTTTTTAAATCCGTTTGCCTTGGATCTTAACAGTTACTTGGGTGAGACTGATGTCCATAGTGAATTATGTTTTACTTTATATTAAGTAATATTCTTATTAGGAGGGGTTTAGATGTTTTCCTGATTTTTTTTAATTTGGTATCGATGCAGAAAAAGGAGCTGGAGACGTTGGAGCAGGAGTTGCAGGGGCGCGTGGCCAGCGTGGCGGCACACCGCGTGAAGGTGGAGCGGCTGCAGGCCGAGCTGGCGCTGCTGGCGGCGCGCGAGCGGGGTCTGCAGCACGCCCTGGCCGATGCCGGTGAGCGCACTTCGATACCTTCCCTTATGAATCGTAATAATGTAAATATGTATAACTAAATAATGTGGTACTCTAATAATTAAGCACTGTTATTAATGCGCTCTTGTGGGTACATTAAAGAACAGAATACCTACTCTACGCCTTACCTATCTTTTTATCTTAATAGTGAACAATTTAGCAGACAGCTCCTAGAATGGTGAACGGTTATTGTCGGTCATAGGTGTCGGCGATACGCAGGTAACGTTGCCGGCCCTGATTGAAACGTTTAACATTCTTCTTAGATGTAATTTTATCTATAATTCAACTAGTAAATTTAAAATCTATTTTAAAAATAACTAACTTTTTACCGCTACTACAGAGGAGGAGGGTGACACGTCTCCGTTGGAGGGCGTGAAGCGCTGCAAGTCGGAGCTGGTGCTGCGGCCGCACGACGACCCGCCGGAGCCGCTCTCCGCCGACGAGAGGGAGCACTTCCGCGCCAAGAGACTGAGGTTAATATTTATACAGCCCATCACTGTCTCTCTAGCCTTGTCTGGCCTGGGCTCTCCTCTCATGTTGAGACGTTTCCAGCGGCACGTCGGCAAGATGGGGATCGGCAGACTTCACATGTCTTCCAGAACATTATAAAAAACGGAGAATTTGCAGTCTGCAGTTTTTATTTACCTCACGAAACATCGTCCATCCATCACGACAAGCACATAATTTTAAATTGAGAAATTCAGGATTCGATCCTTAGTCCAAGTCCTGGGCTATCTGCAAAAAGGGGACCCGTGGACACGCGTGGATGGATGGTTCGGTCTTACCTCCTACCCTTTTATTAAACTTTATATTGATAATAATGGAAGTAAGCGATTTATGTAACTTGATTGCACATTATGATTGAAATTAAATAACATTGGTTCATAACAAACGAATAATTGGTTAATGGGTTCATTCAAGTGGTCACTGATTATAAAACTTTAATCAATTAAGTAAATCGTTGTTTGCTGTAAAGAACTACTAACATTATAGCCACTTTTAGTTGCTAGAAAAAAAACTGTGTTGATTGCACATACCTCGCAACCTCTGATGAACATTTATGCATTGTTATGATTACAATACTCCAGTATCGATCCACCGTATCCGCAGCTGCGTTATTTTTCTCGACATATCCGATAACAGTTTTTAAATTAATAATTTGTACAGCAAAGTTTATAAAGAATTTTCGCATATTCGTAAGAAAATGATAACGGCAATACCCTTTCAGTCTGAGCCTCAGTCTGGACCCGCTCCCATCGCCGAACTCCACCCTCGACACGGAGGACACGTTCCACACGGCCACGTCCTCTCCCAGGCGGTTTCCGGAGCTGTCCACGGCTCCGGCCACCACTACCCCTACGTCCCCGACGTCTCCGACCACCCCTTCCGCTCCATCCGCGCCGACCACGCTCAACGGTGACGACCAGAGTCCCGTGCCGCGGTTCAAGCTGGGCCCCTCCGTTGACGATAGCGACGAAATGTCCAGCACGGAAGATTATCACAAGGTATATTCAATTTGTAAAGTCTAAAGATAAATGTTATTTGCGTTCATAGATATGTATATTTGTGCTTTTGTGCGTGTGTAAATATGTAATTTTAATTTGTGTCACAGCAGCCAAGAATAGTGGAGGGCCAGTCGTCCAGCTCCGTGGAGAGGTCCCCGGAGGAGCGACATCAACGAGCTAAATACCGTCGGAGGATAGCAGGTAATGTTACACGGTTCAGACGTTCCTTTCACATATTTTAATTTCATAAATAAATCAGTGTATATACTCATTGGAAATGTTTTGTAATTTCTCTGCACATTACAGTATGATAATATTGTGACGTCACAATTTGAATTTTTATTCGTCTGGTTATATTAGTTTCACTTGCAACTACACACATATACACATTGTCTCATATTTATATATTATAACCATTTACCATCACACCATACATGTGGATACGGTAATCCGTTAGAGAATATTATAACAAAACCGGGTTTTTTAACTATGGTAATGTTTTTTAATGTATTTTCATTATGTATTGAACGGCGGCAGGCGAGGGCAAGTCCCGGCGGCAGGTGACGGAGGCGGAGGCGCTGCGCGCGATGCAGCGGCTGTGCTCGCGGATCGCCTCGCAGAAGATGCTCGTCATCTCCTCGCTCGAGAACGACTGCTCCAAGGAGGAGCTTAACCGGCAGATAGCGGTCGGTCGCTTGTTAAAATCAGTTCGATCCTAATCCTGCATGCACCGCTAACTTTACAAATTATGTACCTTTGAATAATGACTTGCTTCGATGTAGGAAAACATCGTTAGGAAACCTGCACATCTGAGAGTGCTCTGTAATGTTCTCAAAGGTGTGTGAATTCTGTCAGCCCGCACTTGACCGGCGTGGCAGACTAAGGCCTGACCCTTTCTCATTGCGAGAGGAGACCCCACCATAACAGTCGAACGATATGGGTTGCAATAACGATGATTATTATCTATATGAATAATATATAAAATAAAGCAATAATTAGCAGTTTTCAGGTGTAGGAGGCTCTTTTCGTTCTTTAATCGAAGGCAAACCTCCCCTGCCAGGCGGGGATATAGGCACCTGGAACCTCTTACAGGAGCTGTCTCGGCTCTGTAATGCCCAATTCAATCCAGGTGCTACTAGAAATTCCGTATTATGAATCATTCTTGCGTGCAGGTCCTCCAAGAGCTTCAAAAGAAGTACGTGAGGCTGGAGATGGCACTTCAGTACTCGTTCTTCGACAACCAGCCGGCGCGGCGCAGCATCATGGTGACGCCCATCCAGGAGACCCCGTCGCTGACGCTCAGCGAGAGCGACATGCACGTCGAGCGGACCGGCAGCGACGCGGAGAACGCGCGCGACGCACACGACGCACACGACGCGCACGACGCGCACAACGGATACTTCGAGGACCCCCTGTTCAACAGGTAGTTCACTTGTGAAATGATAATCTAACACGTCCGAGCGCGCGCAGTGGCTGACATGGCTAGGGGATGTGGGGGGAGGAGGACTGACAGTAAGTGGGGTCATGTCACGTTGTATTACTAATTATGTAGTTAAATGTCCTGATACAGCCAAATTATTTTTCAGAGATAAAACAGTCTCTCTGTTTCACGTAATATTAATAGCCACAATCAATATATTTCAAATACTTTGACTATAACTGATTTAGAACGATTTGTTATAGGAACACGTTTGTTATGCACGTTTGTCAGTAAAATAAGTTTATTAAAAACTTAGTAAGAAATGTGAAATATGGTGATTCCTCAGACTAAAAGAAACGGAAGTGGAGGCTTCGGACAACGTGTCGACGTCAAACGACGAGCTGCCGTCGGAGTCGAGTTGGAAGGACCCGCTGCGCGCGCTGCCTGCGCCCACCAGGCGGGGCAGCGACAGCCACCGTCACTGCGACCACGACCATCACCCGCACCCGCCCCTCGACCTGCCGCTTCACGTGCCGGTCTGTAATTCAGTGGTACGGTGACGGACGATTTAACCAATCCGACCGAGCGACTTTGAAAGCCATAGGACTTGTAACTTACAGATAGTGTCTTTAATTGTGTAGATCGCACATACTGTGGTTCAGATTGATCTGACGAAGTCCAATCAATTCAACTCACATATTGACTTACCCATTGCTGAATTTACACCGTAATGTCTGAACGAAATAAATGGTATTTCTCGGTTTGAGTACATCAAACATATAAATATATTATAATGTAATAAAGTTGTGTATAAAAATCTATGTATATTATTTTCAGGATTACAACTCCTCGGGGCTTATGCATCCGATAGATTTTTGTAAGTGTTACTTTTTAGTGATACACTATAGATATCAATTCAGCTCGAAGGACCAATGACACAAAATGTTAGGAGTGGAGTTGAAGTGGCAGATGCTGTAACCGAAACACGCAAAAACATTTTACGGTAATGGAATGGCGGTACCTAGACAAACAGGTGCAAAATCCTACTACCCCGCAGAAATACCGACCCAATTCAGCGACCTTTAACAGGACAGATCGTCCGCCATAGTTTTTCAACAGAGTGCACCAGCAGAGGGCTTGGCTGATACTCAAGGATCAATAGAACCTCCTACACTCCAGAGCTTTTTTATAGAAATATAAAATTATATATCAAACTTTATTAATTCCATGTTAAGTGGCAAAAGTGTTATTGAAAATTGATTGAAGTAGAATATAAAACTTACACTTTATTTTTAAGTGAAAAGTAAGTAAATATTATCACACAATCAACAATATTATGTTAAAATGTATAAAAATCTTTCGAGTATTTGAACACTGAAAGTTTCGTGAGCGTTTCAGACACTACATTTGTTGTTGTATTGTAATAAATACTTTTGCGTGGTGTTCATACAGCGGAGGTGGTGTCGGTGCCGGGCTGGGTGACGCGCGGCGCGGGCGCGGCCACACACCACGAGTACGAGGTGCGCGTGACGGTGGGCGCCGCGCGCTGGCAGCTGCTGCGCCGGTACCGCCGCTTCAGGGACCTCTATCTCGCCGCACGACGACTTTACGGCGAAAAGGTACCGCATCCGGTAGTAGATTCCGAGGTGTCAGGACAGGCAACGCCGAGAACTGATCTACTTAGCCGCATACGAACAAGATAAATAGATGCGTACGTGTGCACTCAGACATGCGTGGTTGAACAAATATACTTACGTACACGCAAAGCATGTGACACGCGAAACATTTGCAAATTGAATGTAATTCAATTAGGATACCAGTTCAATTGATACTAATTCCAATTAAATCGTTTGATGTGTAAAGGTCACCAATAGGAGAGTGTGCGTGACGTTTTGCGGTGTAATTATGTTCAGATGCTGAGTATGAAAGAGCACACGAATGACGCGCATAAGATTTGATTGCATACTGAATCGATTTGTTAAAACATAATGCAATACGCGTGTCATTTGATTCCGAACGAGCAGTGTTGCATAGACATTATAACTATGCTATCACAAATTTGTTTATGTACTTTATCGGATCCAAAGGCTGAAAAAATCGGAGGGTACAAAAATTAATTTCCAGAAGAGGCAAAACATGCAAGTACTGTCGATATCGCTATTTGAGTTAATAAATACTAGTTTTTAGTATTTATAATAACTGAGCAGGGGCTCAAATCACGTAGGGTGAGTTTAAAATGTACGGGGATGACATATGTATGTGCGTCATATGTCACTCACGGACGTTGTCAATCCCGTGATAGTTACCATAACTTGTAACGTACACTTTGAAAACCCTCGGTCGTGTTATTCAGGTGGCGGCGATCCCGTTTCCGGCGCGCGCGCTGTGGTCGTCGGAGGCATTGGCGCGCGCGCGCCGCCCGCAGCTCGAGACGTTCCTGCGACGGCTGCTGACCGTGTGCGCCGCCGACCAGCGCTGCGCACTGTACGCCGAGCCGCTCACCAAGGAGAGCCTTGTCGCGTTCTCGCCCTTCTTCAGAAAGGTTAGTACTAGTATTTGTTAATCGAAACCGATTTTGAAATAACATGAACGCTATTTCTATGTACTAAATTTTATGAGAATAATACTCTCATTGTATTTACACAGCAATAAAAACTGCGCGAAATAAACTCCTCATGAAAATTTAATTTTTTCTTTCCTTCGTTTTGGTTATAGGAACATTGTGGAATTCACTGGCTTCTATTCGCCAATTAAATTCAATTTCTTTGTCAATTCAGTCCAGTCTAATGAAAGCGATCTCTTATGAGAATTGACATGTAAAAACATTTTGTCTTGCAATGCTGTGTATAATAAATAAAAAAATTACGACAGTAACGGTTCTGTGTGTGTGTGCGTGCGTCAGGGCGTGTTCGAGAGCGGCAAGTGTGGCACGGGATGATGTCGGGCGGAGGTCGTCACGGCGCGCGCGCTGGGCCGAGCGGCTCGGCGAGTGGCGCGGCACCTGGCGAGCGCGCTGGCGCACCTGCTGCGTGCGCTGGCGCTCGCCGCGCTGCTGCTGTACCTGGCCGTGCGTCCGCGCCGGTAACACGTTCGCACACTGATGGGCGCGGGGAACGAGCTTCGTGTTCACAGTACACGCTCACATTATCTATCATTCGCTTTAATCAAAACGTGATTATATTTGGTTCTTTTCAAAGTGAAAGACGAACGTGAGCTTGTATTTTGAGTATCATAGAAGCGTTCTCAAACGGTCCGGTCCGGTCTGACGTGTTTATATACGCACTGAACGTGGGACAATTGATAATTGTGGTCGGCTGTGAACTACAAGTAAAGTATCGTTCCTGTTTATTATCTGTGGAATTAAATAAACGTTTTGCCGCGACCGACACCATATTTTAACCTTGAAACTGTAACATATATGAATTATAAAAATAACCATTCAACATCTGTTGGCTCGTGCTCACTAGCCACAACTCCGATGATCGACACACAGCGTCATACGAGTCTGATGGAGTAGCCGGTACGGTACAATGGAAGGTCAGTATAGATTCAAGAGACGAAATATGTCCATATCATCAATTCGGTCGCCGTAATACGTAAACGTATCGGCGTATGTGTGGTCCCGACTGCAACGTTTTGTGTTATACCGGATGTGGAACGCTAAAAAAAGCTCGCTCTCTGTGCTTCGTGTAACGACGTGAGCGCGGCCCGCTGCATACGAGGAGAGACCTAACTGCTGACTCCCTCACGCGACCAGCAGTACATTGACTAGCGCGATGACCGATCTACGACCACCTGTCGTACTGTCCCAATATTGCAAAGCCTTCGAATTCATATCAGTACGTTACCATTGTCACTTAAGCGACCGTCGCACCGTTTTCGATGTACTGGTGATGTGTCCAGCTGTTACTGAGACAGATTTAATTCGGAGCGCTATCGCTAGAGGCTGGATAATACACTTGATACGATTCCAGCGAGTATCGTATACAAACGTGAACACGATGGAAAGTCATCACTGGAGCATCGAACCCATCGCTATAACGTAACGACCTGTCGACGTGTTTTATCGGCGTGGAGAGAGCGTGGGATCTTGGCACATGGTCCAAGTATAATTAATGTATATAAAATCTTTTATACTCAATGATATTAATAATGATCTATGGCTTCAGATTGATAAGTTCAAGGATCTTTCTTAACTTAAGATCCTACGTACGCATTATTCAGTGTTTATGATATCAATTTATCATAGTTGTGAATTAAAATATTCATTCATTCATTTTTATTGCACGCTGTAGTTATGTTGTTAATGTTTTCACATATGAATATATCGGTATGTCGTTGACACGTAGCTATGAAAAGACATTAACGCAATTAATAATTTGACTGCGTGCTTCAATTCGAAGGACCAATATTTTATACGAGGTTTTTTGTAAAAGTCTGACTGTCAATAAATATCTGTGCTTATTGCATGTAATGTAAATACATTTGAATTTCAATGTATTTAAAATGTATACATAATAATATATATACACATATATTATCGGATCAACAACATACCGTATCCCCCGCTCCCCCAGCAGCGTCTGCTGTAGTCAAAATGTGATAGTGGTGACCGTCGACCGAGTGTGGTCGTTTCTCCTCTCTCTCTCTCTCTCTCTCGCGGGTCGCGCGCGGCGCGCGGTGGCAGCGAACCGAGGGTGCCTTTAACTGTTGATATGTTCCGCGGGGACCGGTCTTATTAACTGACCTACCGAAGGCCTATTTAACATTTCGTATGTTTAGATGACGTCACGAGAAGCTAGGATGTTTATTGCTTAGAATTTATTACTCTCGGTGCCTATTTACAAGGACGTGGTGGATCTAGTGTTCATATATAATTATTTTTATAATACTTCTCTTGCTACTTGCCACCTTACTTATGTATTTTAGTTTTCCTCTCATTTAATATGTTATGGAATACTAAATTACATACTTGCGTTTCGTATATACAGTAATCTTCTCCTGACAATGAATCGAATATGTAATGTAGAATAGTTAATTATTGAAAATATATTTATTGTTTGTTGAATATAAATATTTGGCCTAAATTATTATGTAATAAACATTAGACTTACAATGTTGTCCGTCGTGTTACCTGTCGGTGGTCAGTCAATAGTTCGACTCCCCAACTCGTTCTTGATAAGAGGATGTCCTTAAATAATTTTACAAACTACCGTCATTGGCAGGCCAACGAGATTATTCTACTGTCACTTTCTATTATCTCATATTACGAAAGTCTGCGCATCATTTAGAATATTAGCATATAATTGTGTTTAAAAAAATGATATGTATTTTTAAAATACATTTAAAATGTTTCTACTATGCAACGTAACAAAGTATATCATAGAATAAATTTGGATTTCTAACTAAAACCAAAGACGATCGTTAAGTTTTTAGTTGAACGATTCTCCAGTTTGTAATGAATATGTAATTCTAGCTTTTTGATTTAGTTATCCACACTGAGTTCACAGATGAGTTCAGATATGTTATATTTCGTTCGGAGATCGAGTGTAGTGTATCTTGGTGTTATCACTGAATAGTTGACATAGTAATGTTTTATGTTAGACGTGAAGGAGCCTGACGATGGACTCGACACTCCACACTCGACTGTTTGTATATTTCGTGCAATGTAAGTGTCTTCCATCGCGGCTAGTAGTTCGATAAGCTGTGAGCATCTTTAATTGAGGACATTCCTTATTCTAAGATAAATATATTGTATGCAATATTCTCAGCAATCTTAATATATAGAGAGGCACACCGGTGTATTATCATAGTATCTTGTATGTATTCGACCTTCTGCTTTACATTTTCTAGTGTATAACCTTTATTCGTAGGTCGTGTTTATCTTCAGAAGAGTAGGAGATTTTTATAGTTTTAAATATTATCATATTAATTACTATACTATAAAAAATATTTGTACTGTTCCCGATCAACTGATTCAACTTTATAGTGTTACGAATTACTTGAACATGCCACTAAAAAGCCGTACAAAGACTGGTGTGCCTATTTTTGTCTATTTATATTGAGAATATATATTTGAAAGAATATATGATGTAACTGTGTCGGTTCGCCGCTCGCTGTCTTCAGTACTTATATCGACGTGAAAAGCACCCAAAGATTCAACTTTCCCGTGACGAACTCCACAAAGATATTCGTTATTCGACAATGTTGTCGAATTTCATATAGTATATGTAAAGTAGGGTAGTTTGATATGTCCATGACGGGTGGCCCCCGGAGCAGAGCTTGTGTGACGTCACCGACTCGACGGCTACACATAAATTCTGCTTTACGGATCCACATTTTAGAATAGGATAGAAAATTTTATATTGTGATACCTAAAAACCTTCGTCCCTCCCTCGATGATCTTAAACTTTTCCAACAAAAGTAATTTGAAAGGTTTGTTTGCAATTTGGACTTTTTTTTATATATTTTTCGATTCGTTTTTTGTTATTAATTATTTGTCATAAACATTATAAATCGAATTAAAACCTACTTTCGAAACCTTCCCTTATTCATGCGACCCTTTCATATTATATGTAAGTATAGTTATACCACAGTGACATACATATTTACAAACTGTATTCCCATATTTCATCTGTTAGAGCATCGTATTTTTCTAAGCATAACTCAATATTTTATGAACTAATGTACGGTTAAATATATAGACGATGATAATTATAAATAATAATATTTATATAAATAGCCCCCGAACTCTGCGGTCTAATTTAATTACTGAATAAATGGTTGTGATGCATTCAAGTAATACTTTTTATTTATTTATTATTTCAACTGGCGACACACTATTTTTAAAAATTCATTTTCTATCTGCATATATCATCTATTACCGTTCCTATCCGATTGAAAGTATATTATTATTAGTTTGGTGCTGCCAGGTCCACTTTGTATAATTGTATTCGGATTGTAAATTGATAAATTACAATTACTATAAAATAAACTACCGTATTGACATCATACCAATATTGAATAAAAGGTTATTTTATCATGATATTATAGTATTAAGAACAATTATAACTATACACTATATTCGTATTTACTATAAATTTAGCAATGACAGGGTCAATCGATTCTCTTGTGAGTGGAAAATGCATTTATCTTAGATTATCTCACACTACTGTGTATATTACGTAGGCGCATGTTAACATAATAAATAAATGAATATATACCACTCCGTTCGTCAAATTTACAAGTAAATGAATGTATGTGCTAATATACATATTTACTGTATCAGTAAGTTCTGCTCTTGTTTATTGAGCTTTATCTGGCTCCAGCTATAAAATTGAGATTTGAGAATTATAACGATAGACCGAGGTGAGCTCCGACTAACTGAATAATAATGTGTGTTCACAGTAACGAATCGTTGAGATTCTGTTTTAGACAATACCACTGCGCGGTGCCGAGTGTTATTCGCGTGTGTACGTACGTAAGGCGTCCGCGACCGCGCCGGGGACGCTTCTGTGCGCTTTCCACACTGAACAGCCATGACGCATGCGCGCCACGGCATCGCGGATACCACCTTGTTTTGTAACTGACGAGTTTCATTTTTATTTTTACCTATATTACCCGTAATGCCTACGATAAATAATGTACATATAATTTATTTTCAACACATCTCCCCGTCTGCCTTGTATCATGTGTACAAATGTCTAAATGTAAGGAGTTTTCATTTGTAATGGCAGCGAAATTGACCCCATGATTTTTAAAATACTATAAAAATGGTAATAATTCCCCCGACATACAACGTTCATCTATACTTATATATTACACTAAATGTATCTGCACGCGTTCCCATATTTTAATTGCGAATTGACATGAAAGTGTCGAAAAATACAATAATAATTTTACCGACAAACTATGTTATATACTGGTCACGCCTAAAGGGTTTGAGGGATAATAAAGATTGTAATAATTCTAGTACAAATCTCATGACAAGTAATGGTATTTCGTTAACATGTAATTTTCATCATTTGTAAAGTTTACTCGATTGTTTATTATCACAAATAATTTTCTCGTTCATCTGTTATTTTAATAATTTATTTGTATTTTTTGTTTGATATATTATCTTATGATTAGAATTTTTTAATGACTCGTATGCAATTTAGTAATAAAAACCAAATTAATAATTTAGCTGTAAGTAATGAAATGAAACGTAGTTTTATTAAAATATTTTCCATATTTATTAGAACGTGACGATTTTATTGTATGACAATGTCCAATGATCCAATGTATCGGCGGCCTTCAGTGATGCATGTTAAGGTTCAAAATAGGTTACAGTATCCATATTTATTCCAAGAAATTGATGTGTTCTCACATTACTGAAATGCGCTTCTGTAACAAGTACGTGTGTGTTTCGAACAAACGCGAACGTGAAACCGCGTTCAAAATACCGTATGTCAGAATATTGTACGTACATTCGAATTAATAATTAATATTGAAGTCTGCGGCTATTAAAAACTGTATGGTGTCTGTAATGTTGCATTCTCCTATACAGGCTTACTCATAGTATTGCTCTATTGTATAGGAATACAGTTGTTAACGCGGAAATTAAATATGTAGAATGTTAGTTGATAGATACACTTACGGGCATTTAGAAGGACGCCAAAAAGGAGCTAATTAATATGAAAGTAGATTTATTTGTACAATATAAGCTTTTAATTTTTTTTTTAACAAAATCAATTCATTAAATTAACATTTTCGAACTTATAAACATTGACATTTTTAAACGATAACAGTTTGAGGCAGTAAGCTCAGTACCTTAATTGTAAGGAGTTTTACCTAACATAATACAAATGTAATATTATTCTTAACTCTGTTTCTTTTCATAATGCTCAACACAATCAGTAGATATATTTAGAGCTGCCTCCCCCTGCTGTGCTGCTGTGTCTGCCTCCGTCTGGGCACACCTTTTATTATATCGTCCATGAAACTTTGTGGCAGTAGTTTCCATTCTCCAACCAATGCAGTTTTGAGGTCCCTCGGGTTGGCTGGTGTTGGTTTTCATTGTTTAATTTGATGTCCCAGTTTATTCCAAACTTTGTCTATGGGATATAGACCACTCCAAAACTAAGATTCCGAAGTAAGATACTCCGGTACTACCGCCGCAGTGTGAGGACGAGTGTATCGCGCATTAAAAGAAAATTATCCTCGACGAATGCGGCAAAAGGCATCACAGTCTGCTCTAAAATATCTGTTAAGTCTCCCGTTGAAGCCAGGGGCCGTTTTCTGCGCCGTGTAGCTGCGAACGTGCTTCTAACCAAATACCGCCCCATAGCATTACTGACCCGCCACCTCTCTCTCTCTCTCTCTCAGCTCTCTTTCAACAACGTTACACTGAGCGTCTTTCTTCGGGACGTCTCCATACTTTGAACCTTACACCATTTAAGTTAAGACAAAATCTGGACTCACCAGTAAAGAGTTGTTTTCCCGGAGAGTCATCATCGCAAATTCAATGCAACTGAGCAAAGCCCGACGATGAGTCCTAAGTAAAATTCTATTCCAAATCTTTTTTCGAATTACATAATACTGGTGTATATCGGCAGTATATATATTTCTTTTACCTTTTTTTGTATTTATCTAAATGTCCATAAGTGTGTTGAAACAAGGATATATAAAATATTGATGTCATTCAAACAATTATATGATATATATTTTTATATAATGTTGCCGGCTTTTTGTCAGCTTACGATGTGGACGTTTTCAGTCCAGTGAAGTTTTTGCAAAACAAAAAGAATTTTGGCATGTTTCGGTGTTAAATAAATACATCTGGACATTAATTCGCTGGAACGTGTTAAGTTTTGGATATGAAAAATGTAAAAATTACGAGTCGTATTGAAGCAACGAGTTTATCAATAAATTATAACTTGTTTGTGTGTTTGTGCCCGTGATATCGGTTACATTCAAATTAGTTGAATGACACAAAAATATTAAAATTATTAATTATTCATTGACTTCAAATAAGGAGCCGGTTCCATGTTTGTGTGTGCACCTAATGTATTTTTGTAATGAATACTTGAGTAAGTCTCGATATAGAATGAATTGTTAGACTTTATTTTGTTAGTAAGGAAATATTTATTAACAGTGGACTTCAATTGTTGCCTTGCATAATCTGAAAATAGTTACGTTAATAACAAACAATAAAACGCATTGTTTTTAATGGATGTTTTATTTATTAACTTATTCCCTCGCTGCAGTGTATATTGTGTATATGCATTTCAAAACTACTTCCATGTATTCATAAATTTTACGGATTTGTAGTAATGTAAACACCATAAATGTATGAATATTGAAGTTTGATAGATATACTCTCACCAGCAACCGAATCGACTCGACTTATAAGCCCGCTTATAATATTTGCGTTTTTTTAATACGCCTCTTATTTATAAATATCATAAATGGTTTAAAAGATTATGACCTCAATTTCTGATGCCATTATTGTCGACATTTATTCAGTACTTCACAAATTAGTGCCGTCTGGAAGTGTACAGAAAATGGGAGGAATGTAAGTTGGGGTTAGGTATTTGAAAAATAAAAAAAGTGATTGTTTCGAACAGGAAGTTATGGTCGATAAATCCGGCATAAGGAACCACTTGGGCTTTGGTCAACAGTATATAGGATCATCTTACATCTCCCCCCACTTCTGCTTCCCCGGGCACGAAAACGAGCGCAGTATTTCTCTGTAATGAAATACCACATAATGTGAAATCATGCAGCAGCCGCCGCAGTATACAACTGTGTCCATGAAACAGCACTGCGCAAATCACTCTCCGTGGCCCCTATAGACCTTATTTTTCCCGTTAGTGCTATGTAGAGACTCATACTTCAGTTATCAGTAAACGAAACCCATTGCTCGATAGTACAATTGAGATGATTTCAAATTGGTAGTGTGCTTGCCAGTGGCCTTCAGTAAATTATGGGCCTAGTTAATGTGATTATGGAATAAGTTGATTTGGTTGCTTGTTAATGTAGATAATCCTAGATTGACATCCAACTAATATCATCTTAGAAGAGCATCAAGATCAAAATTGGCATAACAGGAGAATTCATTGGCCAGATTGTTTCTGTGATGAGGTTTGAATTCACATAGTTTCAAATTCAAAAGCCTTTCAACATCATTTTTCATTACTGCCCCTGTACATAATATAATCTTATCTTTAGCCATGAACTTAATAGTCTGTGAGGTCTTACTGATACACTCTTCAGAGAGGAAGGGTGGATCAGCTAACACGAGGTCATATGAATTCTGTGTTTCTGCAGGCAGCTTCTCTGGAGTGTGGTAATCGTAGAATATAAAATCTGGTGCATGGACCTCAAACCTACTATCGTATTCCAGTAAAGAAACTGAAAATAAATATTTAAGGTTAGGTCTGAGAGATTGTATTATATTAAGGATTAAATCTCATATATTAGGATTATTGTTAATAATTACCAGGAATGAAAAATAGTACCACAGGTGATGTGCTCAGTTTTATTTTAGTTATTGAATATTAATCTAAGACAGTAACTTCAATGATATTAATTAAAGTACCTGTAGCTCTGGACCCAATGTGTCTCTTGGCTGGCACGAACAGTGTGGGACATGAGATCAAAGCTACCTTGCCCCCATCTGGCACTAATATATTAATCACTCTCACCAAGGAATGTACTGTAGCTTCATCATACCAGAACTGGCTGAGTTGCTGGAATAAAAAAAATTACATGATGAATAAACATATAGGACTTTCTGCATTGGTAAACATAATATCTGTCAACGATTAAGGTAGAAAATAAGTACATTATAAATTTTACCCAATTCTCTTCAAATAGTATATTTTCCTTCAATTTGTTGTCTGCTTCCAATTTTTCAAGAATTTCTTGTTTTTTCTGCTGTTCGACATAGAATTCCTGCAAGGCTGCAAAAGTTTCCGCCGACAGGGTCGGTACATCTTCATCATCCATCATCAACTGAATGAAATGATAAATATATAAATTGCTGTACCTATTATTAAAATGGAATTTAATTTCTAGCAAGTATTACTTCAGTAAAAACTGCAAATAACAGAAAGTAACTATAAAAAAGCTTTAAGGCGAACGTCCTATTCTTTCCGTATTGTGAATTTGTGACAGCTAAAAATAGGTTAGTATGGTTTTGATGAGGCATTAACGATACACGGAATACAACTGTGAAGATTAAAAATGGATTTACCTGTCTATAACATACTGTAAGTGTTCAAAGTATATAACATCAATAAAAGAATATTGTCAGGTAAATATTGATGTATATTACTTTTATTTTACAATGGATTAAACAAACTGTAAACACAAATAACGAAAACTTAAGTAATAATCAAATGCTTTGACACTGACACATCCTTTTGGCTTTAGACAGACGTCATCTCAGTAAATATCAAATTAGTTTTCTTTCAACATTTTCATCAAAGAATATAATTATCATTCAGCCATAATATTTATATTTTGTTACAGGTTGCTATGGAATTTTCGGATCTAGTTGTTTTATTATTACATAATCACCCAGAATATTTAAAAGAATGCTGTATTTTAATCAACGAAGAATGGCCGAGAAGCGAAACAGCCAGAATGATGTCCTTGAAAGCTTCATGTGACCAATTACCAACCAGTTTAATCTTAGTCAGAGATGGAAAGGTATTGGGACATTGCAAATTAACTCCGATACCAAGTATGCCTCACAGTTGTTTTATAGAAACCGTAGTCATAAGTAAAACTATGCGAGGGAAAAAATTGGGAACATTTTTAATGAAGCAAGTTGAATGTTACTGCAAGGATATTTTAAAATTGGAAATGGTACATCTCTCAACAAAAGGTCAGGAACAATTTTACGCCAAGTTGGGATATGAGTTTTGTGCACCTGTTTCTATATATGGAACCAGTCTAAGTAATTATAAATCTCCAGCTATAAAAAAGGATGAAATTATGCCAATAACAAAAAATGCGACTTACAACGCAGTATCACCA
>PDGT01000029.1:3011710-3066211 GCA_003671415.1 Megathymus violae | reverse complement strand
CCCACCGTTGCCCACCACCATAAGCAGTACTCCCAGTACACTAAAGACTAGTAAAACTTTCATGTTCAAATATTTAAGATGATATTATTATACAAAGTATTAATTGCCATAGAGAAAACTAATAACGATAATGAGATGATTGCAATCACGAATTTAGCAAAATGAAACTGCATTTTTACTGCACTACTGTAAGTACCTATACATTTTTACAATAAAATAAAACAGTAAAGATATCTAAATTTGTTTTATTATAGTATTAATTGCTGATGATGTGCAACATAAATCAAAACTTGGCATTGTCTATGAAGTCGGCGGCGCGTTGTCGTATCATGTCGATTTGCTCGCTGTCGCCGATCTTTTCTTCTATATCAATCCATTTCTTGTACAAGATTTTCATTTTACGGGCTGGTAGCTTCAATGACGTCATTCGATCCATGAGTTGTCTGCGAGAAAATAATTTTATGTACTTCAGTATCATTTGTGTATACGAGGAAAATAACTATTTTCCCGCAGGCAAAATAGTAAATTATAGATTGTTAATCTTATACTGCATAATTACGTAGTTGCGTTTTGTAGTAAACAGCCAATGGTCAGTCGCTTAATACAAGTGCAAAGGGACCACCATTACGCCGATGCATATTTAAAACATTAAAATAACAAAGAACCTTAAAGCCAAAACATAGGTTTTTAAGACGCAGTGGTGGTCTAATGTAGAAAAAAAAATTTTTTTTGTCGCATTTTCGCAATATAATGCATTTACTTGTTAGAATTTCACACCGTGCATGCATAGTTATTGCATACGGCGACAAACAACAAGAGGCTCGAGACCGACACCACAACACCGGCGGGCACCGATTAGGTCGAGCTGTCTGCTCACCTGAGCTGTTCGAGTTGGCGGCTCTTGGCCAGCATGTCGGCGTACTGCGCGCACACGTCTACGCGCTGCGGGTACACGGCCAGCACCTGCTCGAACAGTGCCTCCGCGCGCTCGCGCTCGCCCGCGCGCCGCTCCAGCTGCGCGAACGACACCAACAGCGGCACGTCTGGAACGGTTCGCACGTCTTATACGAACCTCGTCATCGATTCATCGCAATGCGCGTTGAAATAATTAATAATTTTATTTGGAAAAATGCTATACCACAGGAGTATTAAAAAATTCATGAAATATCAATGTTATTTAGATAGCTTATTAAACTATGTATAAATAACTGGGCACTGCAATGTCACCTCAAAAGTAGGTAACCTGTTGTAACTGTGTTAAGTGCCTTTTAACCTTTACAACACAACTGCGACGCTGATTTTCAGTGCGACTCCGCGATGGCTCGAGCTGATCGCACTCGATAGCACGTATTGAGCAACGTTACCACTGTTGGAATTTTACTGAATTGGGCTGTTGCGAAATTTCATAGTTATCTGTGCTTTTAATTGCACGTAATCCCACAACTCGCGTAAGCACACCACACCACAGTTCGGCTATTCCGTTATCTGGCAATCAAGTTAGTCCTAAGTTCCCCCAGTCCATCTCGTTCTACTATCATCTCGATCCCACCGTCCCGTAGTAAGGTCTGTGACTCACGTTCCTTCTTCTCGAGCGCCGCGATGCCCTTCTGCATGAGCTGGCGGGCGCGCTCGGTGAGGCCGGCGCGGTAGCAGGCGGCGCCGCACAGCGNGCGCCCTGCCGCCGGTAGCGCCGCGACATCAGCTCCACCAGCGAGCTCAGCTCCTGCTGCTTGCCCGTCTCCACGTAGATATCCAGCAGCTTCGAATGCACTTGGTAAGGGTCGTTCATTTGCAACGCCTCCTCCAACGTCTTCTGCTGGGATTCCTGTGGGATTTCAAATTTTTGTATATTCTATATGTTATATATACATATAGTAATTTCTTATCTTCAAAATGAAATGCAATCACTCACTCCATGCCTTATTACTAACAAAAAAATCAAGAGTCACTAATTTAGACCACCTCGTCGCTGATTCAACATACTTAAAACTAGTTATTTAATGTCAGGTTGTTACTACTGGCAGTGTCTGATATTGGTACCTTGGTCCCGAAGCGATGCTCCAGGTTCAGCAGCGCCAGCCAAACGTTCAGCCGCTCGCCCTCCTCCCGGAAGGGGATGGCGGCCAGCGCCCGCCGCGCCACACCGCGCGCCTTCTCCACCTCCGTCGCCTGGCACGACACTTGTGATTAGTTGCAACATTGCCGAAACGGATTTGAGAACTACTTATAGTTCTGGCGGTGAATTTACGTAAATGAAGGACAACGCCATCTATGTGAAAGTTATACATTACCAGGGTTGTGGGTAGTTCTAAAATTGAGCGACGCACTTTGAAGTCGTGTCGCTGTTAAGTAAAACTCTAACGGAATAATGTCAGATTACGTTTTGTTAAACTAGTATGAAAGTCGAATTTCGATATAGTTATTCATAAAATAAAAATAGTGCATACAAGATATACAGACGATCATAATGGCTATATGGCAAAAGCTTTACACAACCGTATTGGTTTTAGTATTTATGTTTTTTTCATACCCTCATATAATATATCTGTCGGTCATGTCAGTCATGTATACGGTTACCCTACGGAGCGCGGCACGTGACCTGCGTGATGGCAGCACCGCCGCTGTGACACTCGACAATCCGTCTACAACGCAACAGGCGCTATGGCAGGACGCACTCGTGTTTTATATACTCTATTGGAAGTTCAAATTCATTTAATCATTTACGTATTCTGTAAATACTGCTAAAGTTTCGAAAAGGTGTTTAACATCGAGGATATGTTTACAGCTGATGTCTGAGCGATTTACGATTTGTACCTGCAGATGGAAGGCCATGTACGCTATCCAGAGCTGGCTGGCGGCGGGGCGCGCCAGCAGCGCGCGCTCGAACTGCTCGCTGGAGCGCGGCTGCGACTCGCTTTCGATGGCGCGCCGCTCCAGCTGTCTCACTCGTTCCTCCTCCTCGCGAGCCTTCGCCACCTTCTCCGCCGCCGACAGCTTCTTGCGCTTCTTCTTCGGCTTCTCCTGGTCTTGCTGAGGATACAATCGATTGGGGAATAGTTTCATTTATTTTATCAACATCGGAGAGGGCCGCATAAATGTAATTAATTCGGTGTTGCTGCCTCAGCAGCCCGTGCACATCATCTGATTAAAGCCAAATCGCTTAATTATTTTAATTAATTTAATATTAACTAATTCAAACCAGTAAATTTTGACGGTCGCGGAAACAACAGCTAACAGCAGCTGAAATTAACCGAATAAGAAAAAAACAAATAAAAGTGTACAGTATTAGTTTCTTATTCATTAAAATTCACAAAATTCACGTCGCTATATTTATTTATTTAAACTTTTGCACCATACATACAGTTAAATTACAAGTACAAAAATGTGACATCACAAACACCCATGACCCGACAACAAACATTTTTCGGTCACATAAACATCTGCCCCGACCGGGAATCGAAGCTTGGACTAATTGGATTATTTAATTCTCTCTTCTGGAGTCTTCAAGAGAAGAGGAAATAGGCTCTTATAAGTCAATGGCTCAACATCTTAGACTTCATCACCACTTACGTTCAGGTGGGATTGTTGTCAAGCATTAACTTATTTTACATAACAAAAGAGAGAATTAACAAAAACGGATTTTACACTTTTTCAGAGTCAAGATTAATAGTCTGTTAAACCACACCGCTTACAGACATAATTGTAGTGGTACTATTTCAATGCATCGTCATGAATCCAATTTATAATGTTGTGTTGTATGTGTAAAATACGTACCTCTTCATCACTGCCGCTGGACTCCTCGTCCAGTGTAGTGTTCGTCGCAGGTCTGTCCACCGACCAAAATTCTTTCGCACTCGGCACCTCGAGAGCTGGCTTCAATTCTTCCACCACTTTAATATCTTTCAATATACTCTTTAATTTTTTCTCTTCGACTTTACTTTCCTTTTTGTCTGTTTCTTTTGAATTCTCGTCGTTATTAATGTTATTCAATTCTGTACTGTCGCTTACAATATCAGAAGAAACTTTATTTTTCTTCACTTTATCTTTTTTTTTGTAATCTACATTTCTTTCAAAGCCTAATTCTTTAAGTTTCTCTTGAGCTATTTTTAACGCTGCTAGCAACTTAGTTACCCTTTGCTGAATCACCAATTTCTCCATATGCATGGCTGTGTGGAATTTCTTGTTCTTTGGAGTTAGTCCTTTATTTTCTAAATTCATAATTTTTTTTTCCACAGTGTCGATACGGTTAGTTCTATTTTTGATTGCTTTCAACAGCGAAACAATACGTTTTTTATATTGCTTTGCTGTTTCACAGTCGGACATATCGATGAGCCCTAAATCTTCTGGAGTCAATACGCTGTCACTATCTTCGTGAATATCTGTCTCTATAGCGTCACTCTCTTCTGTACTTGGTACTATTTCTGTAATGTTCTGTTCTATATGCTCGTCTTCTTTTTCTTTTTTATTATGTTCCGAACCTTCACAAATTTCACTATTCACAGTTAAAACATCTTCTTTAACTAATTTATTTTTCTTTTTTCGTTTACTATTTGATTTGCTATCATCTGCATCAAGATCGCTTTTTTCCACATCATTTTCTGTACCCTCAGAATCTTTCCGCCTCTTTTTCTTTGATTCATTAACAAAATTTTCTGAATCTTCGTCATTTATGTCATTATTATTTCGCTTCTTCTTTTTATTTGCCTCGTGCGTATCGATAGTTTCAACATTTTGCTCTGAATTTTCTAATGTCTTCTTTTTCTTCTTAGGAAAATCTTTGTCAGATTTTGTATCAGTATTTGAGTGTTCAGTGTTATCTCTATGTTTTTTCCGCTTCGCGGGTTTCCCTTTATGTTCCTATAAAGTATTTTTAACACAATAAAATGATATTTTTCTAGAATCGATTAATTAAAAGTAATAGTTTTACTACAACATTAGCCGTTATGAATTGGTTGTTTCATGCTTACCGAAGGAGTGAATGGCGCAGTGGTAAGACTTCCAGACATTTTTTTCTTCTCCGCGTTAACTCGTAGTATTGTACAATTTACCTGCGAATTCACATTCAGTTATATACATTTCTATATCGCCGAGTCAATATAATACTAAAGCATAAAACGGTACCTCAAAAGCAAGTTGTTCATTGGCTCAGCAAAACTTCACACATGCTCACAGATGTGATGCGGTGTCCATGTACTATCTATGTATAACTTTTTTAAGATGAATATCAACGTAAATTATCGAGTGATATTAATTTATAACAACAGTCAATAAGCAAACTGGACATGTGGACCGCGTGTTCAAGGGGTACTCACGATCTGTCCCACGTGGAAGGCGTCCGCGAGGTTGTCGACGCGTTCGGCGCTGACCAAGCCGCGCGGCACGTACGCGTACACGTTGTTGAAGAACGACACCACCAGGTAGTCTTTGATGTGCTGCGGACACGTCGCTCATTGTTACGTTCCATCGGTCGAGGTCATCAACTTTCTACTGTTACCCTATGTATCTAAGTTTATTATGCAATAAGCTATTAAAAACTTTGAGTACTCTGTGTGTCAACTCGACGTTGATAAGAGAGAGGCTCCGTGTCGTTCTTGTACGGTTGCTAAAGTTTTTTTTGTCGCGAATCCAATTATTAAAACAGATCGCACTGCACTATAACATCGTCTTTAATTAAAAGTCCTAACACCTACAACTTAATAAATCAATTTCTCATCCCTTTATCACAGAATGCGAACAAACACTTGTAATTTAATATAACAGCGTCGATTACCACTGTAGACTCTCAGCCCGGCACCGTCGGCACGACTTCGGATACGAAGTTGGGCGAGTTAACTATTTAACCGGTGCACACGGATGTCCAAATAACTAAACCCACCGATTCAATGACCGAAACAACGGTGAGCGGCCCCCGCCGTGACGTGCCGACCGTCACCGACCGATGCGCTCACTTGCAACCGACCTATCGATGACCCGAAATTATGTACGTGACGAGCGTCGCCTTACCGCCACGACGCCGGTGTAGGTGGCGCCCGCTCGTGCTTCTGCGTAGCTGGCGAGCGGCACCAGGTCGGCGGCCAGCAGCGACGGCTTCAGCGTCAGGAACAGGGTGTTCCGCGCCGGCTCCACCGCCAGCACGCGCGCCCGCACCCGCTCACCCACCTGATCGGCGATCACGAAACGCATTTCAATTGTTATGGTTTTTGCGCGCGCAGAGTAATTTTTATCGAACGCATTGTCAGTAGAATGTTAAGGTCGCTTGTGTGTTCAAAATTTCCGTTTATTGTGGACGGTCTGACAAAGTGAGACAGTGGATTATTCTATAATAAATAGTTGCACTGGAGTTGAATACTGGATTCATTTAAATTATTTATTTTATCCAAAAGGCTGTTTTATTGAGCTAAACGAAACGTGCACACAGAAACTTTTGATTTTCAAGATAATTGTTACGGATGTTATTTTTAATATCTACCTGATATCTACTATAATATCTACCTGATATCTACTGTAATATCTGTGATATCTGGTACTCAAACATTGCATTTTTCGTTTGTCCGAGCGGTTCCTCGCGTGATAACGTCGAATGTCGCCGTACCTTGAACTTCTTCGACAGGTGTGAACCAGTCGCTCTCTTCGGGTCCACGAATATCCCGGCGTCCGACATGTGCGCGTGAGGCACGTAGCCTGGAAGTAAAGTGTTACAGTTAAAATGCTTTATTACCGAAATCATCGATAATTAACTACGGGTCGCCGGCGGACGTGACACACGTCGCTCCTGACACGGCTGAAGACGACTTTGATGTTATTTTTCAGCGCCGGCTGATTTCTAAACGTGACGCATTGCCATTGACATACTGTCCCGTTTTTTGTATCGTAACTCATTCAACAACATCTTTTTTTATTCTCGTAGCCATTCTGAAGCATACTTTAGAAAATAGAAAATATTTCCAACTAAAACTTTGATATTCAAGACGATGCACTCATACGATACGCGGCCCTCCCAGGCCAGCGCGACCGTCCCACTGACCGGTGACTCTGCCGACGCGCAGCACGACGTGGTCGTGCGCCACCTTGGCCACGACGCCGTCCACTAGCTGGGCGGGCGCGAGCTGGCCCAGGCTGAAGTACCGCTCCTCCACCACGCGCGGCTCGTCCGTCACCGAGTACGTGAAGTCGCACATGTTGTAGCGCAGCACCCGCACGCGATGCGTGCTGCCTGCGGGTAACGAATTTCACACTTGGCAACACCGAGGGCTCCTTCATGGTCACATGTGTAAATATTAATAATAATAAAATTTCGTTACAATAAGACTGCTAGATAAATATATACATAGATAAGTAACAGTAATATATAGCCATAAATTACTACAATAGTATACTACTGTAAGCGTTGTTTGTAAATGTAAGTAGTAAAATCTCCTCGGGAGTTTCTTGCCGCTTCTTCATCCGGGACCATTCACGGAGGGGATTTGTTGAAGCGGTGGCGTAGGTTAACTTGCAAAGTGTGTATTCCAACTTCGAATAAATATTATTTCATATCGGTACGTCATCACTTTACATTTTTTTTATTTTTATTAAGTTATGGGTGTATACTACTACCTTCAAAGTACCACTTGTACCTGAGGTCCTACGCTCGATTGGTAAATTAGCAAGCCTTTAACATTCTAGCCTTTTCTGTCCGAGGACAAGCTAGGATGCTATGACATTTATAATAATATTTTTGAATATACCTACTTCTTTCAGCCTATAATTAAAATATACAAAAATAATATTTTACTACTAAAAGTTCTCAACCCCCTGCAGATACTCTAATATGATTTCAGTAGGTACGCTCGTTGCATATGAACTTTTAAAATTTCTCAAAAATTCAAAACGAGCCGTTTCATTTGACATGTCTTGTGTCACCTTTTCCTTATTTTTGTAATTTAATCCCTAAAATAAGAATTATTCATATACGACGAGCGCCCCGCGCCGACGGCGCCCGGCACTACGGAGGTGCCGGTGCGGCGCCGCAGTGGAGGGGGTAACGTGCACGGCGCCGGCGCCGGCGTTGCGAATAATGATATGTGTAATTTTAAATCTATGACATCTCGCAAAATATTAATGATAATGATTTGCCATAAAGTAAAATATTATGTACGGTTGTAACACCGCCGCCGCCGCAGCCCACCACGACGCGACAGCCAATCGTTGTGAAGCCAGGCCACCACTGTACCGGTGGGATGCCTCCGGTGGTGGGGTGACTGAAGCTTATATGCCGCTGTGCCAGCTATTTTGCAGCCTGTCCCCCCCTCCCGCGGGAACAACGCATTCTACTTTTTTTACGAAACATTAACATTTTTTTACACTCTAGAGGTACATACCTCTACACTAAACCATCCGGAAAAGTAATCTGAATGACGGTGAGAACCGCATCGCAAGTGGTTGCGTGTTTTAAGAGATCCAAACGTACAGAGGGACAGACAGACGCGTGATGCGACTTTTTTTATATCGTTTAGAGATGTATGTCCATAATTGTAAAACCAAACCAATTTTTTGGTGTACCAATTTTGAACAGCTTCCTGGATACGAAGACGCTCCGGTGTCCGGTGTGACCTGCAGACGTCGCAGACAGCTACTCACCTACTGGATAGGACTTGGCCACTACGTCCTCGTCGTGCAAGTCCTCGTGCACCTGGATGCGGCGCAGGCTCAGCAGCCCCACGCTGTCCTCGCCCAGCTTCAGGTATACCGTCCTGCCCGCTATTTTTGTTACCTGCAAAACCGTCGAATCGTCAAGGGCTCCATCACCTTGTGAATCGAAGCTGTGTAATGCGACCTCCCCTCGTGGCGCACTTCGCTTATCATACAGGTCTATTATATATACAATATATCGAAACTGCTGGCGACACCTTTTGTACGGGACGCGCGGAGAGACGCGGTTACTAAAACTCTAACAGCGATCGGGAAGAGAATTGAAAATAATCAATGATAAATTTTAAAATTAAAATTTAATCACAGTAGACTGCAAGACTATTGCGGCACGTGACAGCAAAATGTCAAAATATCTAGACGATGGCGACTTTTACTGCAACATAAAAGTAATAATATCCAGTATTGTTTGCGATATACATACCAAGGGTAACTGGGAGTGGAAACTGTCACTCACACGCTTACAGTCATACATACGCAAACACAAAGCTACGGGCGCTACAATACGTCCGACCCGCATCACGTCCATCGCCAGACTGCCTCTGTTCATCGCGAAGCCCGTTTGAAAATTACCCCCTCCACCCACTGACCACTTGACAAGTGTCTTCTCCGCCGGTATACACGAGACAGTGTATTATCTCTATTAAAGATACGACTTCTTATAGGAGGGTTATGGTAGTAAATATGTCCTACCTGTGCTTCATCAATAATATCGCCTTCTTGGATCTTCTGCTCCTCTGCCATGTCGGGGAAGGTGGCGTGGAAGATGTTCCTCATGGTGAGGAACGGCGTGTTGGTGGTGGGCAGCACGTACAGCACCCGCGCCCGGACCTTGGGACCGATAAATAGTACTTTTGAATACACCTTGTACTTTATACATATCAAGAGACTTGCGACTGAGACAGCCCAGCGATTTGAACGTCGATCTTCTGTAGAAGAGACGGATTCGAAACCTACACGGACTTATACATTTTCGAAATTAGCTGCTTATTTTATTTCAATTTTCACGCGCTTGAGGAAAAAAACATGGTGAAAGAAATTTTAATTTATTTCTTTTTTTTTCACAATGCTGCACAATAATTACTTCTTCCTTTCTGTCCGGCAACGCTTCCGTGACATCTTTGATTAATGGACTTCCATGGGCAACGGTGACAACTACACATCTGTCACTGATCCAACGATCCTCTTAATAAATAAAAAACACACCACAGCCAATTTCAATGTTGGTCACTGCATCTCTCAGTCCTTTCTAATGCTATTCTGCATACAGATTAATTTTACAATACAATCAAAACTAATCCAGTCATAATCACCCTCTGTCCGAGAGCCGGTTTCCTCCCGTTGACCTTGTCGACGTGCTGCCGCTGTATGTACGCGGTCCGGTCATCGAATATGCGTCCCTCTATGCCGTTCTCCAGTGGCTGTGGACAAGCGGCATCACATTTAGCACATTGCAAACAATACACACCTACACGCTCGTAACACAACTTTATAAAGCACCAATTAAAATTGAATCACTTCTATTTATTGATGGATAAACCGATCAGGATGCAGATGACATAAACGTGTGTTAGACAGCGGCGTGCACAGGATTATGACACTGGGTATGCGGCGGAGTACTCGGTCACAAAAACTTTTTCTTTTATAGATTTTTAGCATAGCCACAGCCACGCGACGGATCTCTAAGTAACTCTCTAACCATGCCAACAGAACAAGTCTTAGATGTACTACTATTCATGTACATCTTCTACGGCAACGCAGACAAAACAGCGATCGATCGTCGCGGCGGAACAAATTCTAATAAGTAAAATAACAAGCTAAAATATTATAACTACTCACCTAGTCAACTTCAATTTTCACATATTCAAGGTTCCGGCTACTTGAGACTACTATATCCCGATGTAAATAAACGCAAGATTTCGGCCACCTCAAATATCTTATCCACATTTTCAACACAAACCTCACAATCAAATAACATTTTAAAGAAATCAACAAACGCACTAGTAAAAGCAAATCACTACAATTATTATAGAAACTCAGTAATAAACTGTTAAATGTACACACTTTCAAATGTTAAAATGAAAAATCTTTTAAGAAAACTATAAATATACTGGCGCAAACAAAATAGTAAACAATGCTTATCACATGAAAAAAGTAAAATGGCCCCCGCGAAACATAAAACATTTCTGCTATTTTAACAAATAAAACCTTACTAAACAAAAATGCATAATGTATATAAATGATTTATTAGTCTTTTTACGTCTATTATTTTTACTCGGATTATAGGCAACGATCATTTCCGATTACTCCCGGCAACTGCCGAACTTTCGTAGCCTGCCGCTGGAGTCGCGGCCTTCGATATTCATGGGTGTGTGCGTTTGCGAACTGTCCACGGACACCGAAATTACTTCACACATGCGAACAAATCTCCTGCGAAACGCGACGGCAGGAGTCGGTAGATTAGGTACATTATTTTGCAGCGCCGCTTGCTTGTCGTCAAACGTCTAGCAAACATAATGTTTGTGTGCTTGCAAATAGGTGCTATTTATAAAATATTAGGCGTTTTTAAGTTATTATATTTTGTTTATTCATTTATTTATTATTAATTAAAGTCATCTAAAACGTACGAACGTTTTATTAAAATATCTGTGAATGGCAAGTAAAGCACTGCATTTCTGCCTACAAGGAGCGCACGTCCCTGGTGTTAAATAGTGAGTTGAAGCATCAATTAATGTTAATGTTGGGGGGAAGCTTATGTCCAACAGTGGACTGTGAAACGAGAATTTAGGGAGTTTTGAAACATCTCATGTTTGTCATTTTAGAGTTTTCCTGAAGTTTCTTTTTTTTTTGTTTTTTTTTTTATATTTCATCAACATTTTTACACGTATCCATTTTCAGCCAAACTTTATGACAGTTTGTCGGCAGTTCACAAAGTGCACTTCTCGTGGATGATCTAATACACACATACATGAATTCTTAATAAGTTCTTTTAATAGGTTAAGTGAGTTAATGTGTGTACAAATGTTCAATAAGACGGCCATGCATTGATCGTACGTGTCGAACAAAAGGTTCCGGAACTATCTATTTAACAGACTTATATTTGTTCTCTGGTTTGCCTACACAGCTAATAATAGCACAGGTGCGTGAGTGACTACATGTTTTTATATATTAATGTGTCCGACTAACTGACCTTATCAACGGTAAAGTCCAATGCATTGGCGGGCAGCAGAGTCGCGGAAGGCTTTTTTTGGAACGCCTTCTGCAGCGCCGACAGCTCATTGGTGAGGGTCACTACGCAGCTGTCCGGAGACGCGGCTATCGACTTGATACTGCACCATGTCAGCATGCCCGTATCTGGAGGAATATTATTGGATTTTAGAGGATTTGCATTGCAGTAAGAGGAATTATAATAATAAGACCTATTTGTTTACCTTATTCAAGCCGATAAAGACTATTGAATTTTATACTTGAGTTCAATTCAAAGTAGATTTGTATACTGGATTTTATCTGAGGTCTCAATACACAAAATTGATTACTAGAATAATAATTTACCTCAATCCACCAGTATCAATATAATATAATAAATAAATAAATATAATAATGGCTGCAGCTAATAAGGATAGAGTCATAAAAAGTTTCAAATAGAGACAGGTTGCTAAAAAATGCATAGTTAATATTTTATCTAACCTAACATACAAATATCTTTATGTCTTATATATCTTCTAAAAATTCAGCAAGCCTTGGTGTCTAAGAATGTATTTTATCATTTCATACAATGTTACCTAGATCAATCTCATTGTTAGCAGCATTTTTTGGTAAGAATGCAGTCACATTGGGGATGCCAATATCCATGACGTAACCGTGATCTTCAACAGAAGATACTGCAGCTTGTAGAACTGCACCTACAGCATAAAATAAGTACTGTACATATGGGGAAAAAAAAATTCACTTCACTACTTCAAATAAGGTGCTTTTGTTGTTACTTAAATTCAGATAATGGATTAAAACTTGCTCTGTCAGTGAAAGTGTATTGAAATTAGAACAGTGTGAATTTATTGCTAATTTCAGTTTGATTGTCTATAATAAAAGAAAAAATATCTAAAAAATCCCAAAAATATTGTATTTCAGTTTTATTGACTTAGAATATTGAGTGAATTTGAATGTGATGTTTCATTTAGTTACACAACCTTTGAATTCTATACTTCGCTTAGCAGCATTCAATCTGGGAATTGTAGAATACTCTAATTATTAATTATAATTTTAGCCTTATTGGGGCGGCCATCCCATGCTGACAAAACAGGGTGTTGTAAGAGGCGACAAAAGTCAGCCTGCTTGGTGGTAGGGCTTTGCGTAAAGATTATATTATCAGTATTATTATTAAGTCATTAATATTATTATTGGCATTATTATCTTTCCGTAAAGCCTGCCTGGCTAGCTACCACCCTCCTGCTTGAGTCAGCCGCCAAAAGACTTGTCGTGTTCTGGCTGGGGGCTTGAGAGCCAGTTCTTTCTTTTTTAACCTTCTTCTAATTTCCTGGCCGACAACGCATCAGTGATACCATTGATTTTGCTGATGTCCATGGGCGACGGTGACCAGTTACCATCAGGTGGCTCGTCTGCTTGTTTGTCGGCTATTAACATAAAAAAAATTGCTTGTCCAGGATTAAAGATTGACATTCACAAAAAAAATATATTTATTAAATAAATAACCATGACACCTACTTTCAAAACACATAGTAAATAGGAAAAAAATAGATATATGATTCTATAAATTCCTATGCACATACTCAGAAAGTTTAATAAAGCTCAAAATCAAATTCTATGTTATGTCAGTGTGTGTATCAATAAAAATATATATGGTATGTATAAGAGAGATTGTTTTATTTAGTTACTAGAGTGGTATTTTGGATTGTTAATAACTTCTCCACCAGTTTTCACTGGATAAAAGTAATGTTATGAATATCAAGCAACCTGGAGAAAGACCTGTACTGTACAGTCAAATTCATTGGCAGCCATTGCCATTCTAGCATTACTTAAAATAATTTGACAATGTACCTTTATGTAAATCTGCTTGCATCTTTCCTCCGTTAACATGTTGAGGCATCATGGAGAGCATGAGATGGTCAACAGCCACTTCTAGCACTCTCAGTGCTACATACTGTCCAGGACGAAACATTTGTTGCAGTTCCTTCATTTTGTTTATCTGAAATAGTGTATATATATTAAAGCCTAAATTGAGACAGATAAATCTTTCTATGACAGTTATCAGTTCTTGTAAATGCTATAGATAATATGAATGAAACAACTTTTTGAATGCTTTTATTCAATTAAATAAATATTGATTGCTTTACAATGATATTGTGTTGTATTGATTCTATTTAATTTGTATGCACATGGTCAATAGTTGAAGGTATAACATGTTAATAGTTATAGTTTGAGGAAAAAATGTAAAAAAAAAATTCAATTATTTATGTTAAATTTTGACACTTGGTGAGTATCAAATAATTTTATTATAAATTGAATTTCATCATAACAATATACTTATGAATTTCATCTATAGTCATGAGAATCTATTTGTTTAGGAAAATATGTTAGGATAAGTAAATTTATACAAAAAAGAAATGGACCAGTATTAAAATACAGTAAAAGTACAGAAACTGTTCATTATTGTAAAATTACCTGATCATTAACATAAGCTTCCAGCAACTTATTGTAAGCTTCACTGATGTGGCATGCCATCACCAGCCCACTGAGTCGACACGGCAGAGACACATAAATCCTGGTGTCTTGCACTTGACAAACTCTGCCCAACAGCAGCTGGCCTTCTTTCACTAGCTGCATTTGTTTTTAAACAGTTAATAATTTTCTTGTGCTAGTGTTCAATTACAATAATAAATGGTAATGTCTATAATCTAAGTCACATTTAATTGAATTATTTTATATTGAGAAAATATTTCGATAATTAAAAAACGTTATAGATTGCATTGAGTTTTATAGTACATTAATTTATAGGTATTTTATTGATAGTATTTCAAAAAAGGTGCTTTATTTTAGAGAAATACAGATAGATTACAGTAATTAATTGCAACCTGTCATTATAATGTTAGAATATTTTTTAGATTGGATAGGTAGGTGAAATACATCTATAATTACATCTCTAATTCTCACCAGGTGGAATTAATGTTTATGCAATCTTCCATTCTCCTCCATGCTAGGATTCCCTGTGTGGCAGGAGGCATCGACTTGGCAAGAGTTTATTGTGATAGAAAAAAAATTAAAGCTTTAACTTACAGAATATTTCAACCACACGCTACAATTTTTGTACGATTGATCAATATTCTTGGAAGCTTCATCCGACAAATATCCGTCATCTTCTTCAGACTTCTTTTTAGTCTTTTTTTTCTTCTTTTCTGCTTTTTCAGGCGCACCTAAAAACTAAAAGCCACAAAAATATATTGTTGTTTACTGTGCCACTTGCAAATAATTTTTTAATTACAACTCACGTTTGAACTTTGCTTGAAGAATTTCGAAGTAGGCTTTTTTCCTCCTCGAGGAAAATAATCTTCATTATCAGCCATTATTTATTTTCTTCTAATAATGTTAAGCATTTATTAAATATGCTCTATGTTAGGCCAGGCAACAACCATCTATGGCAACAACCAATACGTATAACAAAAGCATGATATTCCTTTGACTTGACAGTTTGAGAATTTAGAGGTTATGTTGTTAGGATTTGAGTTTAGTTGTTGCAAACTATTAAAACGATACGATGTCGATATGTTTTGTTATTTCAACCTACGTTATTGTTGATTTATCATTTTAATTAACAAACCACAAACGGATACATTTGAGCATCTATAAGGTACGGGCAGATAAAAGTTAAATTAACTGTCAAAAACGACCACGTTATTTTGAACTATCTGTCTTATTAAAAGTGACTGAGTATAAGCTGTGACAATGACATGACAATTTTATATCGCATAACAATTTAACAATTATTGGCATTTACAGAATTACGTTAACCGGTAGGTAGGTAAATTATAACCCAATAAAACCCGATCTAATTTACCGGCCAAGCATATCCGATTTTAAGATACACGTGACAATCTTTTTTATTATAATAAATTATTACAAAAAAGATTTCAAATTTTATTTCAATATTTAGAAAGCACTCGATACGTTTTGAAACTTACATTTATAAAGAACTTTTTTGGTGCATGATTAATATACAAATACATTAAAAGATTGTCAAATGTTTCTTTAATAAATCGTTTGGTAGCCCGATAAATTGGATGGCGAAGATCGGGTTTTATAAGGACTATTCGTAACTAGTCTGTGCTGACCATTTAGTTGATTGACAACTGTAGAGCAGGACAGTTGGGTAAATATTCGTTACATGTTAGTAAGTTACTGTGACTAGTCGTGTTCGGGTTTTCGATCATTATTAATTACTCGTTCAAACACAACAGTCTGAGAAGGTGAATATTCGATAATCTGTTAATCTTATCTAACAGGATAAGTTACAAAAGTACTTTAATGCATTTTATAGTATTTTAAACCGCGCAGGTAACTAAAGTCAATTGCGAATTAATGTATAAAATATTTTTGGTGCAGCTATGAAGAAAATTGTGATCTTCGGTGCCACCGGCATGACTGGTCTTTGCGCTGTGGAGGCGGCGTTAAAAAAAGGTAAAAATATTCCATAATTTTTTTATTATAAAAATATTGTAGATAGACCGCTTTCGTGACCTAGTAGGTTTATGCTTCTACGTTGAATAATTTAGATGCTAATACTGCTTACTAATGAATTTATTGTAGTGACGTCAGTAACGAAAGGCAGCTGTGTCATAAATGTAATGATATTCCCATTCCGTTCGTGTTGTTATTAAAAACATACCTAGGCCACGTCCCTGACGTTGACGCTTCGACTGGATTCAAAGTCTAGACTATATTATGGTATCTAAGATCCCTGCAGAACACAGATGTGTTCGGCGTGGCGACGACGACGCGGTTCTGTTTATCCTATGGCAACTGCAAGGAAATGCCGTAATGTAGATTCCTTCCTATATATATAGGCTAGGTAACAATGCCCCGATGGACAGCCAGGAACAATCCACAAGAAAAATTTCTTGATAGCCCTTGGCACTTTTGTGATAGCTGGAAAAGTGAGAATTTAAAATTTACTGGGTACCTCACTGGTTAAATTATTAGTTGTAATAATATATTTTTTTTACCTTCAGATGTATATTACTTAATTTACCAATATTATATTCTCGTCTTTTTATTGTTTTAAACTCCTCAAAAACAAGAAAAGAATTATAGTGATGATGGAGGTAACAACCAGCCGAACAAAGTTACTTCTACTACGTCTTGACGTCCAGTGTCGAGCGGTAGTTGTAATGTCATGCCCGGATTACGTAACTGGAATAAATTTCCATGCGTGTTTTTATTAGTAAGTTCATTTATTGACGTAAAGTTAACGTTTGTGCGTATGTCGTGCACAGTTGGAACTAGAAAGGAATTCGGCTAGGGGCAACATTTCTCGGGCGCGTTCGCGCTGTGGAATGATATTTTATCAATCCGGAAAAAAATATATAATATCGAGGTTTTCGACAATACAAAAAAATTACCCCCCAAATATACCTACACGTGTACGTGTGATGAAGCCTGCTGATCTAAGAGCCGGAAAACTTATGTAGTGCAACAAAATTTTGTACAGGATAAAGAGCGAGGACGTTACCCGGATGCTCGTTTATTGGATAGTTGGATCATCAATTGGTTTGACCGAGTCGCGGTACATGCAGGCAATTGTGGATATCGGAGGTTGCCGGACTAACGGTTAGGTTATAGTGGTTGATTATGTACAAGTCTAGTGTCTAATAGCACTAGCACAGGAAGACTACGCAAAAATATGTCCCGTGTTCGCAAAACATCAGTATTTTTCGCAGAATTGCAACTGGCATAACCATTAATAAAGGTCGCAATACCGGAAATGCTGCCATATAACGAAAATAAAATTTTTACAGTTTCGCAAATTTCACGATAATTGGTCAATGCAGAGGCGACTTGAGAGCACCTTTTGTTGTCATATTCTATCACCAAAATAAGTTCAATGAAATAAGAATTTTCCATGTACATTATGCAGGTGACTGGGGATGTTTTTAGAAATCAGTTGCTAATAAACTTCTGTAAAGGAAACATGTATTTAATTCCTCTCAACCTTCTTAAGGAGGTTAATTAGTTAATGTTAACTAAACGTGAACTTAAAGTTCGAGGATATATGGTCGAATGGACCCTGATACGCTTGGGTCGTTCACCGCACGACTTGTACGATACGTTGGCCTGGGCGAACAGAAGAAATAGATAAGGAGTGCCCTTTGTATAAGAGCATTAATAATTGGACAATATTTGTTTACGACAATTACGAACAGAGAAATGACGGAACAAGCGACTAATGTTTTAGAAGACACGGCGATGTTATTGGAAAAAGCATGACTTAATTAAAAAAAATGTCCAAAGTAGTGTTTTACTAAAGTTTATATTGAGACACGAAAGAAACTTTTAATGAGTACTGGTCAGAATGTAAGGGGGCTCATGACACTTTGTTAAAATGTCCTACGAGGGAGCAGGGAACACTGTTTCCATACTTTGTAAATGAAATGATAACTTAAGATTTCTACCTGTGTTTATTGGGAGATCTTAAGTCTATGTTGTCAATGTAGATACAGAAGGCTGACAGTATCGAAACTAAAAGTGGTACCACATCGTTCGAAGCTATCAGCGGCACTCAAGCCAGATTACCGACCATTCAGTTTAAAAACTTTACTGAAAATTACGAATAATGGCCCGCTTATCGAGAAATGTTTCTATCACTCATACATCGAAACACGTCGCTCTGTCAAGTTCTAAAATTGCAGTTCATAAAAAATTTGTGTCGCCGGTGAAGCTGCAGTTTTATACATATGTAAGTTACGGGATTTAACTATGCTCAAGCTTGGGAAATGTTCAGGCACAGCTACGGTAATCTACGCCTTAACTTCTCAATCAGTTCATAAGTTAAAATATATTTTAGATGCAACAACTAAATGCCTAGGAAGTTTGAAGATTTTTAAAATTTGCAGCGTCGAGAACCGTTATTGATATTTCTGATGGTTCAGAACTTGGATCCTCATTCCCATCGGAATTGGGAGAAGTAAGCCCACAAGGTTGATTCGGATGAATTGCTTACGTGAGAAGGCCGTGAGTTTCCTACAATCTTAATTTGGAATATTATAATTCATCACGCCTATTACGACCAGGATCATTCGAGAGAATACTAGTGTCAAGGAACACATATTTGATGTAACTAAAACCAAAAAACATTGCATTGAATGTAAACAAGGTCACACAAGTCGGTGCTGCGAGTTTGTGAAAATGCAACCGGCTGACCGAAGTTATTATGTGAAAAACTACAACATGTACTTTGATTATTTATCACAAGGACATAATGCAATGAACTGTCGAGCGCCACAGTCTTTTCATGTGTGTAACAGGCGGCATAATCATCTTCTCCATTTCCCAAGAACAGTAAAAACGTTGGGTCGTAAAGAATCAAATCAGTCGCCGGTGTCCACTGAATACAATCTAGAAGAAGTGAGAGTAAACACGATAAGCGATACTTGGTATGATGCTTGGATACTATTATCGTTATTTATTTAAATTTGCCAGGCTCGCGACAGTTGGATGACGGACATTTTGATGATTTTTGCGTATTGGTACCTAGTCTAAAATTATAAATCGCGCTAAGAACATTAGATTCTACTTTTTGAAACTTTCTCGTCAGCACTGATGCTGCTATATTTGTCTCCTTATCAGTTGTTACGATTATGTTCGTTAATATTTGGAACTGCTTTGTTATTGTTACAATAATCTTTTATACTAATACTTTACTCTTCACTTTTTCAATTCTGTTCGCTGTAACAAGTCTAGGAAGGCTTTGTTGAAAATAAGAAATTAATATATTACACACAGTAAATCGATCTCATTCATTGTATGGTAGCATAGACTTATGTAGGTTATCTGAAAGAGATCGTTAATTAATGATAAAATCGCGTTGATACCATAATGCTTTGTAATTTATGGTAGTTATCTAGGTGTACGGTTGGCACAATATTAGTAAAGTTAATGCTAGCGGGCACTTGACCAACAGCGAGTAACCAGTTTCCATCGAAGCCAACGAACTGTCACCAACCAACCAACCGTTGGACTTACTGACTCGCAAAGTATTGATGATATACTGTACGTAGATCGTACATCCTACAAGTGAATTCAAATGCAAATGTTGTTGGTTATGTAATTTGATCCACTGTTACTGACAAACCGATAGCCTCATACATAATGTAAACTTTACATAATGTTTAATTTTTTTAATTGTATTACAAATGGACTGAGTTATTGTATGTCCATAGTTTGTGTGTCGCCGAGTTCGATAACCCCCATGGAAATAGTCACGAGGTGTAGTCTCTTTGTATTTACTGTAGATTAAAGCCTATGTATGAAATAACAATTTTTCATTGGGGACTAAGGATGTCAATGATCAGATATTTTGACTGTTAGAGCTAATTTTCGTGAGTTTTTAAAGTTCTTTGATGTTTTCTTTGTTACATAGTAGTTTCAAAGGTGACAGGAGATGAGTTTTATAGCATATGAAAGTTGTTTTGGAGGGAATAAGTTGGTGTTTATGTGACCATGAATGATGTCAGTAAAAGTGTTTATAATATGGGATTGAATACGTCCAAAGCAACAATTTACAATATTGGTGGCTAGGTACGAAGACAAAATATGGAGTTCGTTTTGAAATTGTGTCGGTACTCGGTTTACGGTCTGTGATGCACTAATTGATAAAAGTGATATTATTAAGCAACTGGTATGTAATATCATTAAATTGTGTATTCATGATACCCTCATTTCTATGCATGATGTTGTAATTGGCCTCTAAGACACTGTCTGTATTTGATTGCTCCAAATTTATTATGATTTCCATTAACTACAATTTTCTCGTATGTCCTTCTCGTACCGTCTCGCGAACCTGTCATCTTAAACTCCGAACAAAGTATTAACCAAATAACACACTCCATTTAGTAAGTCTCCTGTGAGTTTTTTTTTATGTTTGGATCAATAAAAATGTTGGTGTAGTCTATTGCAGTGAGCTAATGTTATAACTGTTAAATAATTGATTTATATTGTGCGGGGAGCGAGCTAGAGAATAAGTACCTTCGTTAAAAACGTGACGTACTCTATGTAATGTAGTCCTGTCCAATATGTTATCATGTTATAATAAATAATTAACTTCCATTGATGTAGGCACATCTCACCGAGGTGGGGATTGCGCAAATTAATACAAGTACCACAGTTATAATGACACATCCCCTTCCTTCTTCTATTGATTCCTTCCGGCAGCTGGGTTTCGGTTATTGAGACATCATTGTGTTGCTTTAATCGGTGTATATGTTTTGCGGTAATATCGCTGCAGTTCTTGATTCGTTTTGAAACTGTCAGTTTCTCCTCTGTCAATGAAAGAGTTTAAATTTGTCAGTTCTCGATAGTTTGTCACCTTAAGTGTCGTATTCCATATCCTCCTCTTCACGGTTGCTTGATTGAATTTTATTAATACGGGAATTGTAAGTACAGATGTCGCTTAATTCCATTGTTGTTACATAATTGTGGTAGGTTTCAAAGGACTTATATCGGAGTTGTCTAATGAACCAAGTTGTATTCAATCAAATTAACCAAGTTGTTATTCATAACAAACGTTTCAATAGCTGTGATGACACAGCTTCTGACATTCGTCTGACATAAAGGTGAGTGCCGTTTTTTACTTATTGTTATAATGTTGTGAATCTCATGTTTTATTTATCATGAATTAATATGATTTTTTATAAATATTTTGAATAATTTTCCTTATTTTTGCAATAACTAGATCACACGTGTATTCGCCTTTGTTTGCATTGTTTATGTTTGAATTTGAGGGATATGTGTAGGTTTATTTATTTATTTTATAGCAACCATGGAATCTTTGTAATGTTAATGAAATAGGTAAGTAGGTTGGGATTGATTTAAATGAAATTGTTAAAATGTTATCGCTTTATTTTCTAGCGAACTAAGTGAACAAAACTAGGGGTACTACATATAGTTGTAAGTTGACTAAAGACGTATAACGATGATTGCTTATCGATAATGAGTGCTCTTAGATTAACCTTCGGCAGGACGCGTGTGAAGATATTTCCGAAAGATGGTTGACTTTATATATAGTTTTTTTTTTACTTAAAAAATCCATATATCATATATATACCATACCATATATCATACAACAATCCCATCCAATGGTGAGTGGTGATGACGTCTAAGATGGTCAACACAGTAACTTATTCAAGATACGATCCTCACGCTACTTTACTGCAGGACACATGGATCTGGTCGCTCCGGTTTAAAGGGAACCGGTTGTTTTTCGGGAGCAAGTTTCTTCGGTAGAGCGACATAGTTCCAGATTCCTGGACTTAGTGTAGGCGCCTGTACAACTTTGCAGTATGTGTTTTCTCCAGAAAAAGTGTTCGACGTACTATCGATGTCTTGATCTCAATACTTTGAAAGTTCATCTGAACTGTTTATGTTACGTATCTATTACAGACGCAAGGTTGTGTAATGTTTTGACGGAATCAGACAATATCCACTTAGGTTTTGTTTGCTAGCCTGTCGGTTTTTGTGCGGAACCCTTAACCAAATCACCCATAAGTATCTCTGATTATATTTGCACATTCAACAGAATACGAATATCAACTGATTTTGATATATTGTACTTAGGGTCCGCTAGTTTATTGTGTTACAAATATAGCAGTCTTCGTTTAAGCGAGCAATTTGGTAATTGATTGACTACTTTAGGTACCACCATTGCTATAAATATTATATTAATTACAGAATGAGGAGCAATGAATGTATGCAACCCCTCTGCTTTGTTTTTGGGCGTTGTCTATCCCAGGTACGCGCGAGGTACCTTTGTCGCGCCAATCCGAGTAGGTGTACCGTCCTGTCCGAAATTAAAGATATTTGAGATCCTTGTTCTAATATGGCTCCTAACGTTATGTATATGCCATCTGTGGCTGCCACTTTAATAGTTTCATAGCTAAGGTTGTAAGTAAAACCAGTTCATTATCTGTTGCGACATGATTAACGTGATATTCTTTAGGCATAACACCATATGATGATTTTGATGCAATTTTTGACTAAGTTGCATCCAGACGCGATAAAAAAAATATTATCTATCCCGTATGAATGATTCGTAACTGTTGTCATTGATTTAAAACGTGTCATGCAAAAACATATTATACTTGTCGGGGTATATTTTGCAATTGTTATTTGATTTGCATATTCCATTGCGATGTATGAATAGGCAGTTTTGGCATACGTTTAATTTCGTAATTTTTTATCAATTGTTAATTTCGTGAACTTTCGAGAGTTTCCTTGTTGTCGGCATAGGTCTCCGGATCAAGCTTACTTGTGATCAGATGGACTTGAATCTCTTTTTTCGGGTTTAATGTGTCCAGCCTTTCGTTGTTATATATGCATTCCGAGTATAGATCGCAGAATGTAGGCCAGTCTGTGTAGGTAGGTACCAGTGGACACGGGGATCTCTAGATGTGGTGTTGATACCGGCTAGCTCCAGTCGATATGTGATGAATAATCTCTAAAAAGATAAGATAAAGTGTCGCCATAATCTTTATTTCTATGTCCTTGTTTCAACAAATCTATATAAAGATGTATTACATGTTTCGAATTGGATTTAATAAAAAAATGTCAACCTTGTAACATAGACGTGTTATTGAAGTGAAAAAAATTCTACAATGCTTAATATGCTACATGTAATTTTATTTTTATAATAAAACATCTTCATTATTTTGACAATTCACTTCGTTCAAATATTATTTTGTACTTGGTGGAATTTTGACGTAAATATTGGCGTCAAAATAGTCGTATATTACCTAAGCGTGACAAGACATTGATGCAAATTTGTTGTATCCAGTTGTGGAGACCGAAATATAAGAGCGAGAAATCTGCACTGAGAATGAGAACTGGTTTTACAAGATTTTTAGACAGACATTTTTCAATCATCTATACACAGATTCAAATTTAGGTTAGTCATTTAGGTGACTCCACGCTGATATTCGTTCCAAGTGTTCATTAATTTCCATTGAACAATTTCCATCAGGGATGAATACTATCACCGCTACTTCTCAACATCTGTTTATAACCTATCATAGACATTAAATGAAATGAAATACATTTTAATAGAAGTTTATTCGAGTTTTTTTTCTACTCACAGTTACAACCAGAACTTACATCCATTTATGACTATAAACTTTCTTCATAAGATGCCTTTAACTTGAATTTTTAATTTACAATATGGGACTTCCGTCAATTGTAACGAATTTGTGGTAAATTTTTACACATCTACCCATGAACGAGTTACAAGTTTTGCTATGTCTGAAATTTGGTATATTTGGAAAAAGTTTAGCCTTATTTCTAGTATTAATGTTGTCAACACTACTCTTAAGAAACTTATCAGAGTATTTGAAACACGATTGAAGCCAAGATTGCAAACCAAAGGTTCGCAAATAATACAACGATATTTACGACCAATATTCAAAATAGCTTAAAAAGAACCTGCAAAAATTATACATAATACTTCGTGATCCCCATTTTTAGCGATCCCTGCAAGAGATGAAACAAAAAAGATTGGTGCTCTGGAAATATGATATTGAAGAGAGATGTTTAGAGTATTATAGAAGAAGTTCACGACCAATGATATAATTATACTCAGGGCCATCTTAAAGTATGCCGGGGCTCTTGGGCACATAAGAACTTGGGGCCCCGTTGAAGTAATAATTGAATAACTTAAAAACTTGTTAAATTTATATAACAACCACTACCATTCCCCATAATAAATTTAGATTAATTTATAGAATAATATTATATAATAACATTGCACTATTATTGAACTTTCAAAAGCATGCCGACCAGCTCAACTGGACGCTAGCAAATTATTGAAAAATAGACTATGAACAGGGAGACTTACATACAGACATTACAAGTTCAACAAAATAATTTTGTTGAGCAAAAAATAAAATGCGTTATTTAGTGGATGATCAAGACCTCGATTTAAAAATATCGACGGTAACTCTCCGTAGGTACCTAGAAATAGAAAAAATTGAGCTCTTTTTTCGTGTAATCGAATACATTGGCCTTTCGGGGCTCCCGTGAGGTTGGAGACCCCAGGTAAAGGCCCCCTGTGTCGTTATGGTAAAGACGGTACTGACCATACCCAAAGAACTTTCCATAAATCGTCGTCTTGATAGACGTTGCTTATTCATTGCCCAAAATCAATGAGTCCATTGCCCAAAAATGCATCTCAAAGATTTTTGGTGACATCCCGCGTAGATGCTCAGAAGCAGTGGAAGACATAACATCTTGCGTGTTGATAACCATGCATCGGACAGATCATATTAAATCTGTGTATTCGGTACTTTATACGAATGAACCAGTTTGACGGTCACCAATAAGCACAGGGAGACTGAGACGTCGCATCGTGTTCAGAGATACTGGTGAGCGACATTAGCCCCCAAAGCTACTACATGACGACCACAACTGTTCTGTCAAGAACCTATCAACTGCGAAGGCTGTACTAGCAGTTCATAGCTTATAATTAAAATTATTTTTAATTTTTACCTAATTCATCTAAAAATCTAACATCATGACATTTAATAGCCCGTAGCCCAGTTGGTAGTGACCCTGCCTGCCGAGCGTGGCGTCCCGGGTTCGATTCCCGGCCGGGGCAGATATTTATGTGACAGATAAATGTTTGTTCTCGGGTCATGGGTGTTTGTGATGTGATAATTATGTATAACCATGGCACCCGCAACACAGGGAATCCTAGTGCGGGGGTGTGTGTAAACGTTTAAAAAAAAAAAATATGAAAATGAATGTCTATTTATCATGTTTTCGCATGATGGAAACGAAGTCGATCAATTCAACACATATGAATTGTTTATACAAACATTGGGTTAGTGGCACTTACCAATAGGTACTGCGTGGCTGCTCGTACTACTGACGTGGCAACATTTTCATTTCCCTCGGAGCGTCACGGACCTCGAATATTGCTGTTTTAAAAATAAAAATTATGTTTCTTTACAATGTAGTTAGTATTTAGCTATAAAACTATACTAATAATAAAACTGATGCGGTTGAATATGGGTTTACAAAACTTTAAAGCAGTCAGCCATTATTGTTTTAACAATATTGTACAAAGTATACGCGGCATGAACCTCAAGTTCGAAAATCACGGGACAGATGATAAGACTTGCTAGTTGGTACACTTTTGTTTTGTCGAATTGAAACAATGGGACATGTTATGATATTTATGTTTAAAGCGGGGGACTGTCCCGCTCTAAGCCGAACGTATGGTAACATTACCGGACTGTGGTGATGTCGAGTTCTTGGAATGGAAGTACATTGGACATGCACATTCTTTTAACTGTAACTATTTCATATGTATGTATCCGTTATGCGTTATCTATCGCTAACATTGAGTTGACAGATCGAAAACAAAAGAAAAGGTCAGTAGCTTTCAATGTATGTATATATAATACATCTTTATGCAATTTTTTCCGGTTTTTTTTATTCTCTAATTATGTTTTTATTTTACCGTCCAACAAATTCTTCCTTACACTGTGTCCTCTTCAAAATGCTATATTCTTACACAGAAAACGGCCAAATTAATATAAAGCAACGCAATCATCGTGCTGTAATTACTTTGTAACTTGAGTACGTACGTTTTTAGTCTTTAATTGATGTACCTGGTGCGGATAGTGGTAAACGAAACGAGTTTCTATTCTGACGGCCGTCAACTGGACTCTGGTTGTATCGTATTTATGACGTAAATGCGAACGATATACGAGCACAAGAACTTACGGTTCGTACGAACATCGCAGTTACTTGATATCTACACACTAGACACTTAATTTTTTTGGATTAAAAGCTGGCAAACGTGCAGGCGGACTACGTGGTATTGAGTGAGTGAGTGAGTTCGGCAGAACCAAGTTCGGAAGTATCGCAGCATAGCTTATCCCCACACACCAAATAAATAATAAATTATTTTACAATGAACGTTTTTATTATACGAGCCCGGTATAGCTCCATACAGAATCCTAAGCTGTTTATTATGCATAGAACTAACATGCTCCGATGATCATAGATACTTTGGAATCTCAGATTGTTAAGAATATAAATAAAATGATAGAGATCTGCCGTTGTGTGCGCAATTATGTTTTCAAAGTTTTATACCTTAGACACTTGGCCCTTATCTAAAAGTAAATAATTGCAATATCTTTATTTAATATAACGTAATTAAAGTTTTAAAAAACAACTGTTTTTATAAATATTACATGTTGCGGTGTTTTTTTTAAATTCTTTCCTCTGCACAGTAGAACACATTGTTAATATAATAAACAACACAGATAAGTGTCTTTGATCGATAACGATTTCAGAATTAACTTCTTGTCTTATAGGTTTTTTTACTTACATCAGGTTCCGAGGCGGTGTATTATTTTCCCAGACCGCAAAGTTCATAAGTACGTCCTCAGATACGGTGTATGAGTAACGGGTATCAAATGTTATGATTTTTAATCCGGTCAAACTTGAATTCACTCGCAATCACATTTTTATTTTAAGCAAATGTAAAACGTGTTTGAAATTATTTATTTGCCCCTCAATCGTTAAAGCACGGCAAAAATAGTACGTATTTGGTTATGGCTAATAACCAAGTTGTTGTTGTAACATATAGGTTTCCGTGTCATATTTTTATCTACAAATGTTTGTATATATCTCAGTTTATATATATATCTATTACTCCAGTGGTATTATTCCAACGAACATTTTAGGGTAATTTCACCGAATCAGTAGTAAATTAATCAATCAAATAAATTTAATATTTATCTAATAACACACACACACACACACACACACACAAGTATACAAACAAGGTAGTGACATGCATAAAACCTCTTCAACTGGCGTCGCATTGTTCGTTTTTCGATATAAAACATATAATGTCACATGTTTTACATGTGTTGTTTCAACTCGACAGGGTTAGAAGTACGCGCCTTCGTCCGTGACCCTTCGAAGCTTCCCGCAGATTTCAAGGAGAAAGTAGAAGTCTTCCAGGGGGACGTTCTAGAGCCGGATTCCGTGAACAACGCGGTGGAGGGCACGGACGGAGTCGTGGTAGCCCTCGGCACCCGAGGCAGTCTGGATCCAACTTCGGACATGTCGGAAGGCATGAAGCACATTATAGACGCGATGAGATGCAAGAACGTGCGGCCGGTGTCGGCGTGCATATCCGCCTTTCTGTTCTATGAGCCCGAGAAGGTGCCGCCGCGGTTCCATGACATAACAAAGGACCACCAGCGCATGCACGAGGAGCTGCGCGGGAGCGGCCTCGACTGGGTCTCTGTCTGGCCGCCGCACATTTCTGGTAAGTTGAACACTCTGGAAAATACAGTAATCTATAGTATATATTATATAATATATCACATATGCAAGAAGAGTTTCTAGTCGCTTCTTCTTTTGAGAACGCTTATGGTGGGGAGTTTTTGAATATAATCGTTTGTGAAATATATAGATATATATAGAATAATATATAGTGAATAATAGTAGTAATGCTTTTGAGAACCTACATATATGTTTTTGACTAGCAGAAGTGATTTCAAAACTGCTTCGGTAAAGGGCAAAGTAACAGGTACCTCCCTTTTCAAATTTTCATTAAATCCTCTTGTAGACTGGTTGATTGCATTCTTATTTATTTGTAATTTTTTTTCAATTTTCTGATGCTCGAGACATTTATGCAAAATGTTCATAATTTTCCAGAACGCAAGATGTTCTTATTCAAAAACTATTGCTTTCTGGCCATTCTGCATTAAGATGTACTAAATAATATCGTAAATTCAAATATTAAATTGTATTTCAGCCGAACCCAGCCGAGAAATCATAGTGGAGATGAATCCGGAGAAATCGCCAGGCCGTGCGATATCTAAATTCGATCTCGGCAAATTCCTCGTGGACTGCATCAGCGATCCCAAGTACTACAAGTCTGTTATTGGTCTTTGTAACGTTCCTCTCCAGTGAAGTGCATTGTTGGAATTCATAGAAAAAAAAGTTATTTATATCGATAATATACTGTCTCGAAAACCTTTTTCAACAAGAAATTAAATCAACCCCCTCTCCCAAGTGATCGGTGAATGTAATTGCAGGAAGAACTTATCAGACCTCCATTTATAATGTACTGTACTCCGCTAGTAGACTGTGTAAACTTCCAGTGTATACTTGAATTTCGCCAGTCATTCCGGTGATTAACAGTTATTCGTTTTGTATGTGCCTATGATTCTATTTAACTGGTGCTTGAAGGACCTGTGTCATTGAAAGACATGTTCATTATTATTTTCTGCATGTGTCCCAATGTACGGGATGCAAATTATTATGGTTTCATGCCTCTGAAATGAAAAATGTGACCTATTGTCGTATTAACATAGTATTTTTCTATAAAATTTTCCTTAAGTTATCCCATTGGCCGAGCGTTTCGCGTTGTGGCGTTAGAAACGCCAACATAAGACGTGAATTATTAGTTTTCATTTTACAAATCAATATGTGTATTTTCTTATGATTGTAATCAACCTTTTTTTGATACTTTTTTATTATTTTTATTGCTGCTGATTTGGAAGTTCGTTAAATAGGAGTGACGCTGGCGTATTTGTGTTTTTTGGTTTTATAAACATTAATAATAATGAACATTCACACACTCGGTCTAGGATGTCCCGTTGCAAGTGGCAGACATACAAATAAAACACCACAAACACTCATGATCCGGAAAACAAATACTGATCTGTTACATATAATATACTGTCCCGGCCGGTTGGAATACGGGAGTCAACGACAGGAGGTCAACTGGGCTAGGGGGACTTAAGCAAATATTATATGTGTAATAAAAAAAATAACGTACTTGGACCTTTTGTTGACCTGAACTGAACCGTGTGAGTGTTCAATTGTATGGTAATAACAAGCGAGTCAAATATTCCTGGAATTGTATTTTTTACAAGGTCATACGAATTGTCAAATTATGTTAAGGGTATACAATGGTTTTACTTTTTAGTAAATAGATATAGTTGTATTATTTTCTTTTATTTACGCAGATTATCAGTAATGTCCCTAGCATTCAGATGGGTCTGAAAATTAATACAGATTTTTTATTAGACTTTGTGATTTTATTGGGCATGTTTGTGTAATTCGTGCAAATAATTAAGTTTTGTACTAATCATGCGTGCAGTAGTATTAAAATGTTTAGAAAAATAAAAATACTTCATTTTTGCAAACTAGTTTTTTTCTGTATTCCTTTACTGGACTGAATTAATTATAGTATTTTAAACTGGTTTAAAAATGATACTTTACGACACTAGAATCCTATCTTCGGTGGCCACCTGTAAGGTAGGGAAGCAGGTGGAATTTTTAATCGTAATGCTCGACGGGAAACTCCGGGCGATGGACACAACGCTGCTGGGGTATGTGTCGGTGTAACTCATTTCTGTGTACGGACTCCACGGATAGTTCACCTTCACGAGATCTGAGCTCACCTCCGACATCCAGCCGGAACTTGTGAACGATTCTACCGTCCACGAACTGAAAGTGCTGGATGTACCAGACGTTTGCATACCCAACGGATGAATGCTCTGACTTTCAGTTTCTATTTCCTGAAAGCTGTATATTGTCAAGGTCGTTTTGCTGTACGAGTCGAATACTGAGGTAACTCCGTAGGATGACGTAGTATTCGGAGTAGCGGAAGCAGAGGACAGATCGCACTGAGTCCAGAAATCTTCATTCGTGCCCGTTGTCCAGGATTCAGTCGTCCAGGGGGTGGTGATCATGCTGAGGGTGTCATCTGTGGACCAGCTCGAAGTGTAAGACGGTTCGTCGGCGAGCGAAGTCGTAGACACAATAAAGCGGGCGGAAATTTCCGGCGTACTTTTGGACGATTGCACCGGCTTTTCATAAATTACGGGTAAAAATACCGCGCTCTTGATGTAACTTAACACGAACGCACGAGTTCTGGTTGGGAAATCGTAATCAGGTGCCATATAAATTCATTTCAAATCACGCTGTGTGGATTTTTGACATTGTGATTATGGGGTAGCAGTCGGTCGCGATGTCGAAGAGCCAGCGGTACTCCTGAATGGAGTCTACAAAATTCTGCAAAAGGTCCAACGGGCTCATTTTGTTCATGAGACAACTGCTACCGTGCCTCGTTCTCAAATCCTTATAGACATATTTTTGACGATTTTTTTATATTATTTTCTTAACTTTACGCAATTGTAGCCATTGACTTAAATTTTGGATATTTTCTTGATAAAATTGATTGATCGACTGACGTCAAGGTTGTTATGTGGTGTACCATTTACTTTTAACAATAAATCCTCTTTAGTTGTTGCGTTACGTGAGCACAGATGTTTTATCTGTAACGACGATTACGGATAAGCCACCTGGATCCGTAATAGCCATAATTTCGAGAGCTCGTGGGAACTTTCCTACATGGAAAGATATTATATACATTGCTAGCTAATATTATGATTTTATTTACTACTAGCGGCCCGCCCCGGCTTCGCACGAGTGTACTTTTATTTTTTAAACATTTTGTGATATATTTATAATTTTATCTCTATAGAGGACATAAAGCAAATTTTTTTACACCTTGGTTCACGTTACTGAAATTTTAGCGAGGATCCCTTATTTTTTCTAGTAATAAATATAGCCTATGTTACTCAGGGATAACGTAGCATTCTAATGGTGAAATAATTTTTTAAATCGGTTCAGTAGTTTTTGAATTTATACGTTACAAACATAGAAAAATACAAAGGTTTCCTCTTTATAATATTAGTATAGATTTATTTTAATTGGTAGATAATCTGTTTTGCATGTCACAGACCGAAAAATGAGCGAGTTGTGTTCCGTATCAGTTCTTGGATGCAATAGAACTTAAAACTAGTAGTGTAGGTAGTACTGTTTGAGATTGGTTTGGTTGTCGGTGGATCAAACGGTAGAAACATTGTATTTTCAAACCGAATCTTGGATATTTATTTACAGAGTATATGGAATCGTGTAAATAAAAACTACCATTACCATTATTTTGTTTATTTTTGTTTTAAATCACTTTATTTCACACTAATATCTAAACTTATGTCTATTACTAATGCTATTATTTACATAATTTACAATATTTACAGTCAAAAACTTTACCGCTGACATTTATTTTAACACCGCAAATACTCGAAAACCTCAACTGATTTATTATTGTAATTCAATATGCAGATTCCTAGCATACATACAGGTGTGTACAATAATTCGACTAAAAAAATTGTTGCTATAAGCGGTCCTTAAAACAACGAAGGTTGCGTTCTATGCCATAAGTTCCGTTTTATCTTTTGTTTCGTGTTCTTTCAATAAATCGATGTCCAAGAGCACCTTGCCCAGCTCCCCGGTACGGAAGGCCTTGATCAGTGACTTGGCAACCTCCGTCAGGTCCGGCACCTGCCGCACCGTGCCGTCAAAGTCGCGCGTTTTCCTGATACGATTGAACTTTATTGCACCGGCGATTAGTACCTGTCGACAATTGAATCTACAAGAAATCGGCATTGACCAGCGTAGCGACGCCGGCCGGTTACTAAAAATTAACTTTATTTTAAGGTAATTAGGTCTGAAGCGCTTGGTACAGAAAACGCAAAAGTGTCAAATCGTAAGTAACTTCATTCCTCCTTACTTGTGGTGTACTGTACTGTGCTGGTGTCAGGTCCTTCCTTTTGAATCTAGTTTTATCCCAAGACAATTTGGAAAGCAACCATCCACATTATTAAAGTCAACCTTTTACTGTTAAAATGTGTAAAAAATTTTAGTGACATCTGTTGAGTGGAAATGACCACTATCACATGCCCTATCTGCTCATTAATCAAGATCCCTGTGAAGGTAGCCACGTTACAGCAAAGAATGGCCATTTTTTTGCATGCCATTTTAATTTTAAAAGTTTATTAGCAACATTAATGTTCTTTATACATCATAGTCATACAGTGTACATGCAACTTGATTATTACGAATAGGTCTAGGTAAGTTGAACAACTGTTACAAAGTTCTGAGTGTACTTAAACTTATTACAATAACCGATTCAATTTCCGATATATTTTTGTTTTATCGTTAAATGAGCACTGCCTCCCGAGGAAGTCAGCCACCAATACGTATAGAATAGGGCGATTATTAAAGTCATAATTAAATCATAAGCGAACAGATGAATTGTTACTCTGATTTCACTTTGTAAAATTATATTCAAAAATATTGTCATATTAAAGGGTAAAGGGCAAAAATTTTCAAACAATCCAGGGATTTCCCAAATCAACCTATCCCTTGGTTTGACTCACTGCAAACTGTAATTATATCAAAATTACTTTTAAGAAATGAGTTCAATCTTTCAATCTTCTTTTTCTTTTGTTAGGAATCAGTAACTTTTTATATGGTAATTCTTGATTCTGGTTAGTGGGAATAGTTTTATTATAATTTAATAATATAGAATATGTACCTTATTGATATCATCACAAGGCTCCTCGAGCCCCATGTAGTCCACATATTTGAAACTAGAGTGGCTGTTGAGCCAGTACAGGAGGTAATCGGCGATGACCTCCTCTCCCACCAAGTGGTCCTGCAGGGACGCGCACAGAGCCAGCTTCAGACCCATCTCTACGTCTGTCACTGTTGGTTCAAGGATACCTGCAATTGAAGGATTATTTTAGAATATAACCCCAGTAATAAATTATTCAAACTGCAAACAGAATTTTAGTATATAATAAGCTTATGTGCATGTTTTACAATTATCCCACAGATGATTTTTTAATATTAATTATAATGTATATTTCATTTTGTTTAACGTTGTAAACTGAGAAATTCTTTTTTCAATGAAATCTTTTTTTTATAATTCACGTAATACTTTTTACATATAATAGTATTTTCTTTATTAATTCCACATACTATTTTGTAAATAAAAATTGTAAAATGTAATCTCTTATGTTAAATTATAAACCATTTTTAGTGAATTATTATATTATTTATAGTATTTTTATTTCATGAATGCAATAAAAGGTTGAAAATGATCCATCAGCAAGGTTTATTATTTCTGGATGTTGTTTGAGAGAAGATGAGACATATTGTTTTCTGATATATTTCTTAATTACTTCATAGCTATAAACCATTGTTTCATTATATTGTTTGAATATGATCTTAACTATTTCAATTATTGTGCAGGTCTGCAACCAATATCAAATGTGCCAACTGATATAAGCATTAAGATATTAACCAGGTGTATCAAACATGAATATCTGTGGATTATGATTGATTTTCATCTTGGTCATAAGACTTCTGGTGACTCCAGCGACTGCCCCAACGGGCAGTGCATGTCTCACCCTTATGTTAGTACTCCGCAACATGTTGATAAGGGATGACTTGCCGACATTTGGTACTCCGATGATGAGCACACTGTAATCTTTTTCTTCACTTCTGTTATACCTGTGAAACAAAATTGTTAATTTATTACTGTTATATATTTATATCAGTGTAAAACATTTATAATATATTTATAGAACACTTTATATTATTAAGTTTGGCTCTATTAGCTCTATGAATTAATTTGTAAGGTAGATTGTCTTTTGGTTGGGTTATAAATTTTCTGTTGGTTTATTCTAATATTACAATATAATATCTCCATTCAGTAGTATTGTTGGTAAATGAAAATCATTGCCCATGGAAAATCATATATAACTAAAGGTTTCACTGATATGTTGATGGTCAATAGCAAAGAGGGGAATCTGGCTCTCCATCACTGGAACCTAAACTATTAGAAAAATGTACATAGTTGATTCTGAAGTGCAACTAAAAATTTGACAGTACAGAGCTCAAAACAAAGCCTCCAACAAGAGGTAATGCCATAGTCTCAATCATTATTCGGCTGGATGCTCCATGACACCTCTGTCAACCAACCGCACTGAGGAAGTTAGTTGACTCAGGTTAAAGAGCACAAATAACAACGTGACTTAGCTGGTATATACCAATAGTTAAAAATTCAGACATTCACAAATCAATCAGTGTTTAAGTAAATATAATAAATTTTATTTTTACATAGGTAGATATAATTTCATATTTTACATACATAAATTGATATTAACCAAATGAAACAAATTGTGTAGGTATATGTTATGATACATACCTGTTGGAATTTTTTATGATGTCTACAATGAGCGGTTTCAGCAACTTTAGCCCTCGGCAATGTTCATCTTTGCTGTTTGTATAAACTGTGTGTGCAATATTATGTTCTGCTTTCAGCTGGTCCTTTACTTTTGGTATTAATGACTGTACAGTCAAATCTCTTTTATTAAGCACTAGTATGTGAGGTTTGGCGCCTGTTATAGTTTCGGTGAATAAAGGGTTGCGACCGGTGAACGGTATCCTCGCGTCGTGGACTTCCACTACGCAGTCCACAGAGTTCAGTTTTCGTTGCATCTGCTTGAGGCCCTTATTCATGTGTCCAGGGAACCATCGGAGCAAGTTTTTGCTTACGTACGGACATTTCTTGCGAAAGTTATATGCTGCAGCGTCGAATCTAGCTGCCATAACTTATCTTACGGTTAATGTGGTTTGTTTTGATTTTGAGGTTACAATTTTTTGATTATTTTACATTACTTTAAGCAAACTGAACAATTTTATAAAATAATCGTATTTTTCTGGATTATAAAATCAACAAAAAGATCTTAAAAATAAATTAAAAATAGACCTAGCCCGTGTTTGACAGTTTATTTTGTTGATTTCACTTTTAAATTGACTTTTGACAGCAATGACTATAAATGACAAAGTCGCCTTGACTCATAATGTACTCTGTGCCTTGACTTTTACATCAATATTGAAAGTTAAGCGACATAGATACTGATTGGACAAATAAACGACGTACCTACGGTATACTACACAGAAGTCGGTAAGGTAGATTAATAACCGGTATTTTCTTGTACCCAATGCCATGCATTAAATATTTACAATGATACCGGATTTCCAGCTTATATTATCGTCAGAGAATGTCATTTTTCTCAGAGTCTATTAGTTTAATCTTGTAAAGTAGCGGCTCCTTAATTTATCGGACAAATACTTCTCATAAATATCTATACTTTTTTATAACTAGACATTAGACTCGAAGTCCTAAAGTTCATTGGTTATGCCTCCAAAATAATTAGAATTGTCATTTAGAAAATTATACTTCAATGACAATTGTATGATATTATTAGAATTCACTTTATTATTTGTTTTAAATTAGTCAACTAAGAACTCCTAAAATGTCTCAAACGTTCCTATTAGAACCAGACATAATAGCAGCAACTGAAAATGTAATGCCGGATCTCAACAATGATTTGATCCTCGCTAAAAACTTTCTCAAGCAACAAAGTGGATCAACTGGGGATTCATTGTAAGTATGTGAATAATATGTAAAAATTACAATTCCTGAACGAAGACGTACGTAACGGCGTACGTAGGCGTACGTACGTAACGGTACTTGTGAAAGACCTATGACCAAAATGTGAAGCTGCAGGCACGTTGTTAATTGTAAATAATGCATACATATTTACTATAATACACAACATCTTACATGTTCCAAATTGCCATCTATGCCTACTGTGAACATGGCCCACAACGATCCACAAGGATTGATAATCTCTCCGCGTACTTATAATAACTGCTTTCATATTTGATTTAGCGTAGTAGGAATATTAAGACACGTTAGGTTAGTTTAATGTTCATTTCTTTCTACCTGTGATCTATCTATAAGTAATAATGGACAGGTACGACCACTTAGTGGACGTGGTACACAAAATCTTGACGCAGAAGCCGCCGGACGTGGTGGACAGCTTCGAGCAGTACTCGTGGCAGGTGAAGCTGGAGAAATTTCGGCCGAACTTCGACCTACTGAACGACATCTATCTGTCGCCCCCGCAACTGGCAGCCGTCCGAAAAGTCGATGAGATGTTTCGGGTCGCTAAAACTTTTCTATAATTATGTACCAATTACAATAGATACGTTAGAATTTTTTTTTATCTATCTACCTATATAAAACTGTAATGCCTATCTATCTGTACATTCCAGTTGTCAAATTTTATGATAAATATTCGTTTTATGGCTCACTCATATCAATTTGACCATTTTGAAAATTTTTGCCTACCTATCTGTATGTCCGTTATAACTGAAGAACGGCTTGACCGATCTTAATGAAAATTTAATAATAAAAATAAGGCTATATAAAATATCAGTGAACCTAATGACTTCCAATCAAGGCACAAAACATATTTTTTTTAATAATGTCGTATCCGAACGAAGATAGACGGGGCCACTAGTTAATATAACGAAATCAAATTAATTAGATAATGGTATTTACCAAAAGATATTCGGATACGGGAATTTACGAGTTTAGGATTCGAGGTCAATATTGCAAGCCGTTAATTTGCTAGGCACGTAAACAATATTATTAAATATAGGCACAGGTATATAAATACCTGTTTAAAGGTGACATTGTTGGTCAAAATGGAAAAATACATCAACGAGGCGTGTTTTCCTTATAATAAGGAATCCTTATACATTATACGTTTTAAACCTTATACCTATTTTACGTTTTAAGTAACTAGTTTCAAACACAGCAGAATTTTAACTTATACACAGTTGTATTGATATTATGGGTACGGCATCAGAGTTAGTAGTACCTAGTGACTGTAGATTTCCATACCAATACACACATTTTTCAAATGAAATGAGCAAATGTTCAAATTCAAGATCCAAAAGTTTTTCCGTCGCAGCTGGATGTCAATTAACAGTTTTACATTATTACCATGATTTACGGGTCGAAAACAAAGTAAAATATTTATATTTATACATATTCGTTTAGCTGGTGGAGAGCAAGTCGGAGAAGATTGACAACCTTGGTGAGGAGGAGCAGGAGCTAGACCTCGAGGAGGAGTCGCCGAAGCCGCGAATCGCCGATTTAATCGAGCACAATTATTACTTTCACGAGGTTCATTTACAATTTAAAACGCAACGCTGAACACTATATTTGGCATAAGTCAATCGGTCTCTTCCGTTAGTGGGTACTTTTCGAATCTTTATTTTTGTCAATAGCTGGTGAACACACGTTAGTGAGTAGTCGGTCCATGGACCACGCCCACTCGTTGCCAAGTTAGAAAAGAGTAAACTGTTTGACTATCGACTCTTCTACACTGCAATGGACACGTTAAATAATTTAACGATTGGTTCTAAAAGAAAGGAACCTTACATGACTAGGTCGTACGTACATGACTAGGTCAGATTAAACTGGCGGTGCAACCCAGCGACCTGTAAAAAGCGGGATTACGTCCATTACTACATTGCCTAGTTCTGAACTTATCAAGGTGTATCACATACACGGGAGGTTGCCTTGGTCTCGAATAATTGTTCTTTCTTTTCACATTACAAACAATGTGAATGAGTTTTCATTCCTAACGAATGAATTCACTCACTACGAGTCTACATTAAAATTCACATTACTCGGCAGGCTGGCTATGGTCTGCCAGAGAGCGAATGCTACGCAGTGTACATCTCTCTGAATATGCTGGCAATAAAAGAACCTGTCGCTACCGTCAGGTATATACATTTTTGTCGTAATATAATAAAATATTAATTATGGCGAATATTGCTACAGATATACCGGTGACAAAATCATCATAAATTTTTTCGATTACAACTTTATCAAGACGGCGGAGCACGCGATAAGTTTTTTCAGTTATCGGAAAGAAGCCGTGCTTTGGAGTCTGCATTGCTGTAGTAATTGCAGAAGGGAACAAAATCCTTTAATATCGTGATTGTCGTGTTTACTAACAGATCCAGTACATCAGGTCTGGCTTAGTAGTATACGGTATTCTATTCGAGCTAGGACTTTGTACTGCCACATCTGGTGCTGACATAATCTGGCAGATAATATTTACTTCCTGTGTTTTAGTGCCGAAAATGTGATTGATCCAGTGGTTAGTCTTTTTAACTCAATTCTTGCTATTTAGATGTGGCTAGGTTGTCTTCAAATAAGAATTCTTTTGGTCATACAACATAATGTCAATGCTGAAATGGCACTAATATAGATAGGAATGGGAAGTATTAATCGGTACTAATGGCCCATGAGGATATTAAAACAACTAACTGTTCTCATTTAAGATTTTTCGGCAAGATCTTCGGAACGAAGGCGAATTATTATGTAGCTGAGACTGATCTCACCATAGAGGAGTTAGACAGACGGATTCGAGTGAGTTGTTAACTTAACTTCTTAGATAAATCACATCTAAAATAAGTAGTAACTTTACCAGATATTTAAAAATTCAAAGTAAAATTTACCAAACCTTTTTCCAGGAGTTCGATATGAAGGACATGCCAGGAGAGGGAGAGGGAATGGAGGAGGCGCGTGTACATGAGATGGAGGAGGAAAAGGAAATGAGTAGGAAATAGTTTAATTGCTAAAGTAGGGTCTCACTGTTCCGATTGATGTGAAAATGGCTTAGGGCGATTCAAAAAAAAGTTACTGATATTTGTCTCTCAATTATATATCTCAATTATTGAACAAAATAATATATTCTTTGTATTTTTGTCTGTTACTTTAAAATTTTAAAATAACTCAAAAAGTGATAACCCATTTCAATTACAATGTATATTTTAGTTGAAGGTGAAGGAAAAGAAGAAAAACCAAAAGAACCCGTACCTCCAAAACTACCTCCCGTCCCCGAGTCGACGTGGCAGCCTCCGGCTCCAATCCCTGTGGAGCGACCCGGGCAAGGCGTTAACAGGAAGGTAGCAACACCGGCGACATCAACACATTTTGTTAAACATGCATGTAACAGAGAAATGTCCATTTCGTAGTTTACGATATTTTTTATATATATTGGCCGACAATCGAGATATGAGTCAACTCAGGTCAAGTGGTCACTGTCCCTCGTCGACTTTCGTAACCAAAGGCATCGCTGACACGCTGACGGCCGAGGTGAAAGCGGGAACGGCGTCCATCACTGGCTCTCCGACACAGCGACTGAAACTTTACAACATTTTAAGCCAACCAGCATGCACATCCAACACGAGGAACGCACAGTAGCGACCTCTGTTGTTAGCTGGATGCGCCGTGAGCAGAGGAAGTTCACTTTGACTCAACGCTTATTTTAAATAGTGATTTGTGTTTGTCAATGCATATCGTGATACGTAGGTGCCCATAAATGTGTGAACGATTTCTCGTTCTCAGGTATACTGGGTGTGTAAATCACCAGGCGATCCGTGGATATGCCTGCCTGATGTCACCCCAGAACAGATCAGAGTCGCGAGGCTCATCGTGCGTTGTATGACTGGTGACTTGGATGCTGAGGTAAACATGAAACTATCTCCGTTCCACGTTTAATATTGACATCGGTAGGTATTGACAATTCACTAAGTCATATTGTAAATAAATAAATTCAACCCTCAATCAATTAATTAATCAAAAAGACGTTATCGGCCGTATTAAACTGGAATAGCTTTTTTGGAATTTTGTTTAACATAAAAATAGGTAGTTGAGCACATTTCATCGATGTGATTTCTGCTACTGCTGCTTTGAGACATGATCACTAGCCGTAGGATTCCGCAGAGTTAGAGAGAGAAGCGTACTATACAGTAAGGCCCTAACCGTCTAAAATTATGTAAAGACGAAATGTATTACATATGTGCAGACGCATTAGTTATTTAGAAATAGACTTTATAAGATCTCGATTTTACACAAGCCAATGGCGTCCGTATCTGCGGTGTAAAGGTGCTCTCGTTCCCGCCGTTCCCGGGCACGGAGCGGAACCTCCTCCGTGCGCAGCTGGCGCGTCTCGCGGCCGCCACGTCGATATCACCGCAGGGATTCTTCACCTTCGGCTCCGGCGAGGAGGAGGACATCGACCTCGAGGAGGGCGCTGGTGACCTTAATACCACACTTACAGCACATTCTGAGAACTGCTCTGTGTAACACTGTCTTTAAAGGTCGGAAGGGTTAGATATAGAGGCTCACGTTTTACTCCGTAGTGCTTCAATCATCCCGTGTTGTCTGAGGTGATTGATACTGTTGATCAAGTGAACTGACGCCATGGAGAGGTCTGAGTTTGAGGTTAAATTAATCGCTGTACCTTATTTACTTTGCATTTTCGTTGAGGCCTTATTCGTTTCCTAATCAAAATAGTTTATAAAAAACTGTAGCTCAGTTAGTATTAATTTTGTCTGGCCAGCGAGGTTCCTTAGTTTTTTGAGACATGTCATTTGTGTATGATGCTTGTGTTTGTCCCGGAATTCAACAGGGAATTTAAGTGCGGGAGTGTGAATGCTGAGCGGGAATGTTTTTTAAATCGCATTGTGTACGCAGCATTAATTATACATAAATGGACTCTTCGTATTTCAGGCGACATGGCGTTTAATCCGAATCCCTTCTACCAGGGGCACGTGTTGAAAGACCTCGTGGATCCCAATCTAACTTACTGGGTCCACCACGGCCGCTACATTCTGAAGCAGGGTCGGACTCTCTGGTGGAATCCTGACGCCGATGTGGTTCGTTCACTGTTTTACACAGTTATTACTACAAACAAACGAGAAGTTTATTCAGACAGCGCTCATATTATTCCTTTTTTAATGAATACAGTAAGTTTCATTCACCGCTACTCTAGTTCCAATCTAAACTAGTGGACAAGAACCCACGAGCCGTTTGGACAGTGTGTAGAAGAGAGTGAAACGTTAAGCGCAAGACTATGATATTTACACCGCTTGAAACCTTGATCGATGGTGTAACACGTGTAGGAGGAAGGGGTGGAGGAAGAGGAGGATGAGGGCCCGCCGCCTGTGGAGCCCGAGGTGGGGCTGCCGCTGTTTTCGTCGCTGGAGGAGGACGCACGCGTAGATGGCCAGAGCACGTGGACACCGCGCGTCAGCTCCGCGCTGGTGCCGGACCGCGCTGTGGCCGTGCTGCGCTGCAACCTGTGGCCGGGCGCCGTCGCGTACGCCAACACTGGCAAGTCAGTTGATGACTCCGGCGTCTTTGTTACTTTTTAATTTCCTCTATTAATTAGTAAGTGGTGGAAAAAGATTTGATGATCAGATAGCCCAGTCGGTGGTGGTCCTGCCTGTCGAGCGAGAGGTCCCGGGTTCAAGTCCCGGCCGGGGCAGACATTTATGTGACAGATAAATGTTTGTTCTCGGGTCATGGGTGGTTGTGATGTCATATTTGTGTATGTCCATGCCACCCGCAACACAGGGAATCCTAGTGCGGGGGTGTGGTGTGTAATCGTTTATTTTTTATTTATTTAAATTAATATTTCGCCCTGATTTAAAATTTTACACTATATTTTTTGTGAAGATAATAATAAAAATATTATTATGTTTAAAACGCTCTTCGCTTTCATAACGCGTGTTCTCACATGTAAATAGATTCAGGTGTATTTAAATCTTCTAGACTTCTATTTTATTCCCAATTTCATATCAACGATACACTTGCGTTGTGGTAGGTTCTTTACCCGTCCGGCTAGCCACCACTCTCCTTTTAGTGTCAGCCGTGGAGTGGTTTTACGTGATTTGGTTGCAGTGTTTAACGTCAGTGATAAGCGGGCACTTTCATTTAGGTTACCAACGCATCGGTGATGTTTGATGTGTCGCGGAGTGACAGTGACGACTTACCATCATCCCTGTTTACTCGGCTGTCGGCTTTTTACAAAAAAATAATGTTAATGTGAAACGAGCAGACGGGCAGTGGCGGACAGTAGTATATATAAGTATATGTTGAGTGCTGAGAAAGGGGTGGTTGGTTCTGATTACATGACCTGAAGCCTGAGGTGGCCAAGATTGCTAATCCGCCACTGCAGACGGGCTACCAACAAAGCTAGTTTTAATTTACAACCTACATCATTTAGAATTAAATCTTGTTTCGACTTATGAATTATCAATTTTTTATAATGAGTTCCACAGAAAAAATTTCATCCTAATCGAAAGTATTAATGAGAATATGATCATATCGGTGACTTTGTCTTATTTGTCCCTAACGAAATTTATCAGGAAATCAGAGTGCCTATACATGGGATGGGGGTTGAAGAGTCAGCCCCCTAACTTTTCGCCCCTGCAGCTGCCGCGCCCCCAGAACGAGTACCCCGTGGGGCCCGAGGTTATGGAGATGGCAGACCCCACGTTTGCTGATGAAGAGGTGGGTGCAGCTGTTTAGTACTTCTAACCTGTAACAAAGTTGCTTCACAGTTCAAGCAACCTCGTCTGACGCCAGACGCCAACCAGACGCTCTACAATAACGCGCACGAATGAATTATTATCTTTTCTTCTCCAAATTAAGTGTTCTATTCTCTTTTTTCTCTCCACTCTACATTTGTAACCGAATCCAGAATTACTATAGATAATAAAAAAACACCAATAGAATTTGTGCTCCATGCGTATGTCGTATTGCAATTTGACAGGCGTACCGCATCGCACACCTGCCCCCGCCGCCGCCGCCGGAGTTGCCCGGCGAAGGGGAAGGGCTCGGGGAGGAGGAGGAGGAGGACGAAGACTAGCCCGCAGCCCGGCCCTCGTGCGAGAGGCACGAGACCTCACCACACCTTCCCCAACGAATATTTTTATACAGATTACAGGGATCAACCAAATAAGATTGGTCTCGGTTGAAAACGAATGCCATGAATGCGCGCGCACCTGTGTTTCAGCGTGTGCGCCCGTTAATATGACACGCTATATGTTACACGTGGACAATTGGTATGAATGTGTTGGAATGATAAAATATATATAATAAAACGACACCAAAATGTTCCACGTTACGACATTTTAAGCAACATTTACGATGGCATAATTTATTAGTCATCAACAAAATGATATTCTGTTATTATTATAAATGAATGTTTTTTACTTTTATTCATAGAAGTGTGGCTTTTATGTATATATATGTAAATGAAATATTTCTTATTCGTATAATAAAAGGCAATAAAAGTATTTTCTCTATATTTATTTTAACGAAAAAAAATACAACAATAGATATAATATCAACGTCAAATTAGTTTACAGTTTTACAACGGAGGTAATGACAAATATTATGCTACAAATGAGATAACATTGTTCGAATGACAACTAATAGGTTGGGGAGAAAGTATTTTCGCATTTTAGTATGTATGAACTTATCATGTATTGGAACGCGACTATTTAGAAACCATAGAGCAGCGTGTCTATGCGCCCAACACTTTTATTTTGAAGCTAACCTCGGTAGGACATGGCGGCATTATTTAATTAATAAGGTTTTGTTAAACTTACAAATTAAACGGCTACAAATGAAAACATTATATTTTATTGTATCTGCAAGGTTAGATACACCACAAAATGGCGACGAGTATAAAACATTCGAGTTTCCAATTGTAACAATATGAAGATGGGGAAGACATCGATTGTTTTCTAGAAAGATTGGAACAATATTTCAAAGCAAATGGCGTCGCGGAAGACACTAAAGTTTCTACCTTAATTATTAGTTTGGATAAAAAGTAATTAAGCAGTATATTACATCAACATTTATCTGCGTCAAAAACATATAAAGAGTTTATAAGCAGCACTCAAGTTACGCTTCCAGCCACGCATTTCACATTTCCGCAAAAGGATTGCGTTTGATAAAATGCGACAAAGAGATGGCGAGACAATTTCCGTTTGGTACGCGAGGATCAGAGAAGCGGCAGCAAACTGCGAGTTTGGTACGCACATGGAAGCCTTTGTTAGAAACAAATTTGTCATGGGATTGCAAAGCGGTCCAATACAAGAAAGGCTATGCGAGAAGCCAGTCTCAACGGAGCAACTTTTGGATGTAGCATTAAACAAGGAGTCAGCTATTCATAGTGGTAAAACGCAACCAATTCAAGAAAAGTTCGAAGTCAATTCCTGAAGGAAAACCGACTTGTGTTTATTGTGGTAAAGGTTTTCAAAATGTAAGTACAAGACTTATAAATGTAAAAAGTGTAATGAAAAGTTTGGACTCTAAAAATACTCTTGAGAAATTTAGAGAATGTTTTAGTAGATTTGACTTACCAAAAATTGTAGTAACTGATAATGCAGCAACTTTTTATTCAAAAGAATTTAGTGAATTTATTCATAAAAATGGTACAAGACATGTCACATCGCCTCCATTTCATCCAGCAACAAATGGTTTTGCAGAAAATGCTGTGAAAAATTTTAAATTCAGCTTAAGTAAAGCTCTCAAAGATAAATCTAATATAAATGTATCATTTGAAACATTAATGAATCGTTACCTGTTTCATTATAGAAATTCAGTTCATGCAATTACAAGAGTGACACCATCTCAGTTGATGTTTCAAAGAAAGCTTACAACTAGATTTGATTTATTATGTAACAAGAACCAAAATGGTGAATTAAAGAAAAATAATTTATGTAAAAGAGAGGAAAAGTTGGAGGAAGGAGAGTATGTTTATTGTAGAGATTATAGAAATCCTACTAAGAAGGTCTTTACCAGGTGTATAGTTGAGGAAGTTTTAGGTAATAGAACATATTTGTGTAAAGTTTTAAATGAAGATTTAGTTTGGAAAAGACATTTAGATGAGATTATTCGTTTCAATACCTCCAGAAACAGATATGTCATATAATTATAAAACTAGATCTAGTAATTCTCATTCTATATCAAATAACTCTAACATTTCGAGTGATAATTTTACTGACCTCTCTACTTCTTTCAATAAACAACAAATAATGTCCGATGTAGAATCAAAAACAAATGATGATGTAAAACTTTTAATAAGGAAATTCCAAGCTCTCAAGAGGCCAACTATAGCACCGAAAGGAATATAACTGAAAATCCCAGTGCGGAGTCCCAAGTCAATATGAAGTAATTGTTTTGAGACGTTCTCAACGATCTGTGAAGCTTCCTGAAAGTAGAACTTGTAAGAGGGGAGTGATTGTAATACATTGGAACGCGACTATTTAGAAACCACAGAGTAGCGTGTCTATGCGCTCAGCATTTTTATTGTGAAGCTAACCTCGATAGACCATGGCGGCATTATTTCTATTAACAAGGTTCTGTTAACAAATTAAACGGCTACAAATGAAAACATTATATTTTATTGTATCTGCAAGGTTAGATACACCACAGAACTTGTAATAAAATCTCTTTGACCATTTGCATCTGGCCGGTTTTAGTATCATTAAAAAGTTCAAATTCAAATTTGGAAAATGTGTGATTTTCATTTGTTTTGCTTACTTCCAAGATGAGTGAGTGTAATGAAGAAATTCGCTACGTTTTAAAATTTTACTACAAAAAAGGCAATAAATGCAACGCAGGCCGCGAAAAAAATTTGTGATGTTTGTGGACCTAGTGCAGTGTCTTTGAGTAGCACAAAATTTGTTTAAGCGTTTTCAATCCAGTAATTTTAATGTCAAAGATGCATGTCGCTCTGGTCGCCTTGTCACGGATAAAATGGATGCCATTTTTGAAAAAGTGGAGCAAGATCGGCATATCAGTAGTCACGACGTATCTGAAGAACTGGAAATTGATCACAAAACAGTTTTTACGCATTTGGGCAAATCTGGGTACACAAAAAAGCCCGATATTTGGGTGCCACACGAACTTCCCGAAAAAGAAACCTCGTAAACCGTGTCCTCATTTGCGATTCTTTATTACAATGTAATGAAACCAAACCATTTTTGAAGAAGCAGATATATGATGATGAAAAGTGGATCACGTACGACAGGAACGTGCGAAAAAGGTCGTGGTCAAAGGCCGGTCAGGCTTCACAGACTGTGGCGAAACTCGGGTTAACTCGCAACAAGGTGATGCTGTGTGTATGGTGGGATTGGAAGGGCATCATTCATTATGAGCTGTTACCGCCAGGCAGGACCATCGATTCTGAACTCTACTGCGAACAACCGATGAGACTAAAGCAAGAAGTTGAGAGAAAGCAGCCGGAATTAGTCAATAGAAGGGATGTGACTTTTCATCATGATAACGCTAGACTTCACACATCTTTGACGACTCAGCAAAAACAGACACTGGCTGGGAGATGATGATGCATCCACCGTATAGCCCGGACCTTGTACCTTCAGATTTCTACCTGTTTCGGTCTCTTCAGAATTCTTTAGGCAGTGTCAGGTTAACATCACGTGAGGACTGCCAAAACTACTTGACGCAGTTTTTGATTAAAAACCCCAGAATTTCTATAGCAATGAGATCATGTCCCTACCCACAAAATGGCAAAAAGTTATCGAACAAAATGGTACTTATATACTTTAGTTAAATTTAAAAAAACTTTATTAAAAATGTTTTGAATTTTCATAAAAAATGCGAAAAGGCTTTCTCCCGAACTTAATATTTTCTGTGATACCTTTACAACTATTTTTATACGACAAACAATAATATCAAAATGAAAAGCTACTTTCAAAAATATATTGGAATACGAAAAATGAAATTGACGGCCATACGAGTATAACGGTGGTAATTGATCATACCACCATCCAAACCGAACACAGCCTATAATACAATATTAACCACATTTAAATTACCAAAGAGACAAAATAAAAAACGAAATACAAAAGTAATATTTCACAGAACAAATATTATCTACCGTCATTAACCTAAACTGAAGCTGATAACACACCGCACCTCATTGAGTGGAGATGAGCCGAGCGGTGGAGACGATAAGGGATAGGGATCATAGTATTATATTTATTATGTACTAACGGCCCGTCCCGACTTCGTTCAGGTTCAACAACTAACTATTATATGCAAACGTTTGATATATAGTCGTATCTTAATCCAGAAAATTGTACCTTTGAAATGGTGAAAGAATTTTTCAAATAGGTGTGGTTCCGGAGATATGCACAAACGCAGAAAATTCGCACTCCCCCTTTATAATACTATTGTAGATTATTATCCGCAACATCACAACATACCTGCTGCCTTGCAAAACGGCATGTCTACAACACAGATCACTGTTTACACAACACGTTTACAATCCCTAGTGTCCAAAATCCAATGTACACTCCGCACAATGTGCTACATGTAGTCTTTTCAATAGCACAAGTAATGAGAGCGATGACAGCCGTCTCCTTTCAACAAGAATGTATTAATTTTATTATGATATTGTAACTTGTATATTACATGTCACGATTGCTGTACAATATACCGACATGTACAGACATGTACCGGTAGGTACATCACCGTGGTTTAAGTGTAACATTGAAATGTGGGTTCTCAAAGGTAACATTATGTTCTAAGGACATAGTATATTTTCAAATGTTTATCTCTTATTGCATGAAGTCCATTCAAAGCTTCAAACAGAAGAAGCACAAAGGACACATGAAATGGACACAATATGGAAATTTTTGACACACGATTCTTTATATATTTAATATTCTGAATACTCTGTTTTAAATACCATTGAAAAGGTATATTGTATAGAGGTTTTTTAGATACTTTTCTACACAATTGTTATGGTAACTGGTCTGTCAATGAGTGAGTTTTATTTCAACTGTTTTCTTTGTTTTACTCCTTAAACACAATATGAGTAAGCATTCTGAACTCACATCTGATTTTAGCAAATGTCAACTGTCTTTTTGATAATAATATATCAATAAAATGATACTTGTCGGCTGTATCCTATCGATTAGCAAGGTTTGGATAGGATCGGAAGGTCAAAATTATTAGGTACTTTTTTTTATTATTATTATTGAAATTATTTTTAAAAAGATGTCCGAATGTTTTCTGAAATCCTACAATCGGTAGACATCATTTAAATCTGGTTTTACACAAAACCATATATCAATATAACATCAACTATAATAGTTTAAAGGTTTGCCGATATATGGCAATAGTAAATGTTATCATAAATCACCGATTGTATCTCACAGTGCACCTGTCTACATGCTGTGCGTTTCAAGCTCGCCACACTCTCTCTGTGAAACTGCAAGTCCGCTACGACTATCAGCGGCTGTCCAGTCAAAGATAAAATTGTCCATGGATATATCGAAAGGTAGTTAAGAAATTTCCAGGTAGCATTCAACGATTCGCTAGCCGTCTAGCCATCTATGCATAACACAAAACAATGATATTTATTTCTGTGTCATTGCTTCTGTATTTAGTTGTCATTATTATTATGCAGTTTTTATCACCGTTCAAAGGATTTATTTTAACTATACATATTGTATACTTTATTGGCTGCTTGACCTGACTTTTGTATCCGCTATGTAAAAACAAAACGAGGTGACTCATTCACCGTCTACTTCTTGTACTTGTGCAGCTGCGGCGCGGCCAGCTTCACCTTTCCGGGGAAGTTCCTGGCGATGTTCTCCTCCTTGACGGCCTTGAGCAAGTCCTTCTCGCGCGAGGAACACGCGCGGTCTCGCAGGAACACCTGCACCGCCGTCTTGGCAGCCTTGCCGCGCTTGCTGGTGCCCGGCAGCAGTTTCACTTTATACCTGGAGAGACAATTGTTTAATGTTACTTACTAGTGCTCGCATGCTGCCCCAAATTCAACCTTTAATCATTAAATAACATAACAAAAAACAAACGAGCCAAAGGGATAGGCTTTTTTCTGCACGTATTGATATTTAGATAATATATTATATGTATAATATTATGTAAAGATATAAAGTGTGATGAACACGGTGTGCTACATGCGTGCCCGGACACGGCATGTGGATCGACCATCTCGGTAGCGGGACGACTGATGTGCCCCGCTACATGTTAACAAATGTGCGTTATTAACATATTAACAAACACCGTTACGACACTACCCCCACTGACTGCTATAAATTTTCCGGATCGTTAATATAAACGTGTCACTGCTGGACTCAGTTCTCCTCTCACGATGAGAATTGTTTTACATTACACCCCAACCGGAACGTTAAAGTTGCTTAGTAAAAGTTGGTCCTTCGAGCTACATAGACGATCAATCGTTATTGGCACTTCTACGTTTAATAGACTGCGATACACATACAAGACTTAATTATTTACCTACATATGTACTTGTGTTTTCTACAATGCGGCTGAATGGTTGATTTTTTATCAAAATGCGATTAGCCATTTCTGCAGGCCACTTCCCTCAACAATGAAGGCAAAAACTACACAAATATTACTTATTAGTTACCCATTCGTTGGTTCTTTATAATTGTTATTGTGTATTTAAAATCGATGGATTTATTAGATCATGAACCTTTTACAAACGTTAAAAAAAATTCTAGTAAAAATATACTTTATTATTTATTTATAAATAATATATATTTATTTATAAATAATAAAGTATATTATTGTTTGTCATATGTAATTTTATCTCGTACGCGTCTCAACTAACTTGTAGTTGAGCAGCGCGGAGTACGGCGCGACGACGGGCACCGCGAACAGCAGCTCGTCCTCCTCGCACGGGCAGCCCGTCAGCTGCGCCAGCAGCTCCGCGCCGGCCTCCGCGCCCGACGGCTCCACCTGCCGGACGTACATACATGTACGGGACGATATTGCTCCGACGTAAATAACTCGGACGAAGACACACATCTGACAAATGACATGTTAACTGAAACTGGCACCCACGGTTTTTATTAACAGTGACAGTTAAAATACTTCCGCTTTAGTATAAGTTTAAAATCTAATATTTAAGATACTAATATATTTAACCAATTATCAGCCCGGTGCAGCCGCAGGGGCCTCTCCTCGTAATCGATCCTACCTGGTACGGTACGATCGAATGATTAAAGGCCAAGTGTCGGAAGATCCGGTAGCCTTCTGAGATGTCGTTATTTATTTATTTATTTAGTTGCACCAACAAAGCAATCACTATACATTCAATGTTACACTAATATACAAATATTGGTAAGTGTCACTTCACTTATAGGTATAAACAACATGCGATTTACAATGCAACAAAAATTAAGAAAAAAATAACATTATTAAATTAAAATAAATGACATTACTTAGTACACGAATAAAAAAAAAATTAATAGTGAATTAAAAACGGAAACACAATAAAAAATTACAATTTATCATATTATCACGATTAAATTAACAATTATGATTGCTATCTAACGATAGCGATCGCCAACGACAGCCTGACGTGCGACATTCGTAACGCCACGTTTTCACACTGCGTTAAAGTCGTTCCAATCCGATGATACACCAAAACTGAACTTTGAACCACCATGAATACAACAACAGCAACAACTTGGTACAACTGTAATGTTAAACAACCATAAGTTCTAAGCGTCGTAGTAATTGTAATTCGGAAAATATTATGTTTGGGCACGGAACGCTCTTGTAGCATAGCGTTTTGCTGAAGCGATTGCGGAGATTAATATTTGAAAAATTTTCATACAACTTTTATCAGTAAAAACCAATTAAGAAAAAAAAAATTCATTTTAATAACTGTCATCCACTGCTAAAAACGTCAAGTGAGTCGAATTAGACGTCTCTGGGCCACTAGACAATTTACATGTTAGAACGAAATTTGAAATCATAAAATTGTATGAGATGAATGCGTGAGTCGCAAACTGATAACATAATCAATCGTGTAAATATGTATTTACACTTCATACATTTTGATGTTCCCTAATTTTGTCATCGCTAACAGATAAAATATGTATAAGCTAAAAATGTGATCATTATAAACAATGGATCGTACCTCCGGCTCGGGCTCCGGCTCGGGCTCCAGCTCCGCGTCAGACTCCACCTCGAGGATGAGAGGCGCGGGCTGCGGGATTTTGGGCCCCTGTCGCGCTCCACCCTTGTTCACTTTAGCTTTCTTAGCCGCCTTCGCCGCCTTCTTGGTCTCCTTCTCCGGCATCGCTGGCTGGAAATATCGTTTCTCTTTATTAGCATTGTGTTATTTGCTACAATGGTAGTAGTATGGTACAATTTAACTGCTGTGACGAACTTGTATCGTTTAATAATATAAATAGGTCCGCCGTAACCACGCTGCGGCGTAATTTACATTCTTGGGTGACCAAATTTGAATACCTAGCACTATTAAAAACATTTTACTCATTAAGCCGCATGGTTTCTCCTCATATCTGTAGGGGTGCTTTGAAGCGGTTTTAATTTACAAAAAAACTAAAAGGCAACATTTTACATCTTCCATACTCGAGTATAAAAGTGGACCCAATACGGTACCTTGAGTATCTCCATTCTTAGTGTGCGGTCCTCTTCGTCTTGATTCTTGTATTTCTCTTTCATCTTCTTCAGTTTACCCTTCTGGCCTCTCTTCAATCCGTCCTTAGCTTTCTCCTGTTTCGAGAGCTCTTTTTTCCCTTCCGTCTTGGGCATTTTCTTACCACCCTTTTTTGGTAATGCAGGGAATGACATTATCTTTTCTTCATCTGGAGTTTCTGGGAATATTAGAATTTTGTGTTTTATTGTTTACTTATTTGAAATTGTGAAATTAGTAGAATTTTTTGCTACCGGTAATGGATACTGCTTTGATATTCCGGTGTCATGTTAACAGCGCGATAGGCATTTTTAAAATCCATATGAGCAAAATTAAACATAAGAACATGTTTATTGTGAAAGGGTTGAAATATCAATAAATAAACATAAAAATCCTGATTATCTGTTACAGTAAAATTCAAATATTTATTGACGAAACCTTAACACTGTTCAAAGATTTCATTACTTACTTTTGTCTGACATTTCTGATGTAGTCCTTGTTTTTGTAAAAACTTTGCCAGTCTCATGATCAATCTGAAAAAAAATATTATTTAAGTACACAATAAGTAATACTATTTAAGTAGTCAACAAGTATCTGTTCTTTCTTATTATGTTAATAAACCTTAATTTCATATTAAAAAACCAACCTTAACATGTGTATGAAGTACCCCTTCATCATCATCTGAATCACTATCCGTATCATCTTTATCCATCTCACCATCATCTTTCTTCAATTCTTCTTTCTTTTTGTTTTGCATATTTATTTTGTTTTGCATGTTATCAGGTTCATTTTCTTTTTCTTTATCATTATTTTCTCGCGATTTCTCTTTCTTGTCAATATCAGCTGACTCCTTCATTTGAACATTATCTACATTACTCTTTTTTGCACTTTTATCCTGTTTATCTTCTTTGCTGTGATTTTGTCTTCCTTTTTCACTCTGGAGCTCTTCATTGGGTTCTGTGTATTCATCATGTTCGGTGTGGTCCGGCACTGTGTACATGGATTGCTCTTCAGTTATTGTATCCATTCCACGACCGCTAGATGCGTTACTTAATTCTTCCTTTTCTGATGCATCATCTGATGAAGAAGTCAAATGACACAAATATGATTACAAGAATATAACAAAATTAATATTGAATTATAACAATTGAGGTTAAGTGAGATTTTACTTCAAATTAAATTTTAATTTGGCAAATCTTAAATGAAATAAATGATACACTTATCCCAGTGAATACAATAAAATAACTGAATAATTGACAACCCCGTGGCCCAATTGGTAGTGAATCTGCCTGTCTAGCAAGGGGTCCTGGGTTTGATTGCCGCCGGGGCAGACATTTATGTGACAGATAAATGTTTGTTCACGGGTCATGGGTGTTTGTAATGTCATATTTGTGCAAGTCCATTCCACCTGCAACACAAGGAATATTAGTGTGGGGGTGTGAGTGCGTAAACCTTGATTTAATTAACGTTAATTTTAATTAAACATACAGAAATAACCCGCTACCGTAGAGGTAGTGATGAACCAAAAAAACGTTAAGCACCCACCGACATCATCATCATCTTCGGAGACGACGATCTCCAAGTCCACGACGTCCTGCTCTTGGAGCGAAGACACGTCGGACATGGTGTTCTCCACCATCAGCACCTTGCGTTCGTCCCGGTGACGCTCGATGCACCCGTCTTCCAGCTGTCAGTTGGAGATGCCAATTATTTATTATAAGTATCATCACAATTCAACTCTCCACGTTGTGTGGGACCGCTGCACATTGTAACTGGTTATATGTATGTACCATACGGTACAGGGTGGCGTGACTTTTAGTTTTATGGTGTGCTATGGTATGGTATAGTGTGTTCTCTACCTGCCAGAGTTTTCCACTTATCACCCTTTCTCTAAAATCATCCGTGAAATGTTTTAATGTATTTAGGTTAGTATCGGAGAGGCAGTAATTAGCGAGTTCTCCACTAGCTCCTCAATTGTCCACGCGTCGGTGATCATTTAACATCAGGGGGTTAGTTTATTCGTTTGTCAGCTATTGACATAATAATATATATACATATACGAAGGACTTTAAATTGTAAAGATTCTTCTACAACTATCATATACAGATCTCGGTATAGTTCTATGTTAGTCAATCTATGTATCTATATGTGAGTTATATATTTCTAAGAGTCACACACACATATATATATATATTTTCATATACAAATATATATATATATATATATATTGTATATTTTTTTTTCAAAAGTTTTCATTACGGAACGTATGGACCTTGTTACAATTAAAATAAGTTTGTCAACAGCCAACACTCACCCGGAACATGAAGCTGAAGCCGAACTGCAGCTGCTCGGGAAGCAGGTAGTTCTTCCGGCCGCGGATCATGAACGAGCCGGTGGTGAGGTACTCGCCGGTGGGCGCCGACTTCGACACCTGGTGGGAGTA
>PDGT01000029.1:2936615-3011619 GCA_003671415.1 Megathymus violae | reverse complement strand
TGGAGGTCGACGCAACGGTTTGAAACTGACATTTGTGGTTCAATTATGTACGAGTGCACCACTGGCTACACGGTCTCGTGTATGGTGGAGATGCAACGATGAGGTCGGAACATAAGCGAAGAAAGTGGCTTCCGAGAGCAGGATCTGAGCTAGCCAGTAAGGTAAAGTGACGTATAAGTATTGTCAGGAATAAAATGTCCAACGATCTCGTGACGTTTTCGATCGGTTGCACCACGAGCGGGCGAGGTTGGCTTGGACTCGAGGATGGAAGGAAATTTACCCACCTGTAGGCCACTGCGGTCTGGCCGGCCTCGGACAGCGTCCGCGGCGGCACGGGCTCGTTGGAGGGGTTCTTGATGACGACGGAGGAGGCGCCCGCCACCTCCGCGTGCACGTAGATGTCGCCCGCGCGCATGTAGCGCTTCACCAACATCTCGTTCTGTTGCTGGTCGCGACCTGCTATCACCTGCCGACGGGAGTGTGTGGATTTGTGATAGATTAGCAATGAAGGAGGAAGGACAATGAAGGTCGCAAGTATGCTGGAACGGCCTCTATCGGTGTGAAATTAAATACAAGTATTTTTAATCTTATTGAACTTTTTGTCAGTTCTCTGAGATTTTAAAATTAGAAACGTATTTATTTCAACGAATGTTCACCGAGGGGTCGAAATTCGGGTATAATCATGGAATAATATTGTTTCTTTTTTTTTTGTTGATAACACTAAAACTCGTTAATAGCTATCAAATGAAAAAATAAAGAAACGAGGTTGGCAAATCGAGGAGACGATGGAACTGAACCGAGTTGTCCTGGCCTATTTTTATATAGATAATATAAAAAAATCACCTCAAATATTATTTGCTGATTGACTCAAGACAGCCTCCATGCTTATCTTATCCCGCCGAAACAAATCTATTCCCAGAGATTTAAGTAATCTAGTTACTCATAATATGAATTACAAATATGTCCAATTTGAACCGCAAAGGTACCGCGCTGGTTAAAAAGTTACTTTGTCAAAACTTGGTTTATAAGATGTTCTTAGGAATTTCTTTCACTGTATTTTAGTTCATGTTAAAGCAAGTTTTTGAAACGGTAATAGAAGCAAAAGTGTACCAACCAAAAACCTAAATGTTTGTGAATTTAAAAAAAAACAAACTCCTTCATACCAGGTAGTTATCAGAAGATATGAACCAGTAGAACTTCTCGAACCAGTAAGTTTTTCTGGCCTTGCTGATGTTGCTGATGGTGTTGACTTCCTTCAGGGTCTGCTTGGTCTTCCTCTCGGCACTCTTCAACGCCTTGCCGGCTGATTCCAGCGTCTTCTGCTGTTTCTTGGCGGCGTTTCGCTTCTGTTCATAATATCTGTAATGGTGAAGTTTAATTATTTATTTCAGAAGAAAATTCGTTTCACTGCAATTACAGGTGGACGCAATACGCTACAAGTTCTTTGAATACAACCCATTACCGCCCAACTACATAGTAAAGTGCATTGTACAATTTAGTGTGATCCATCCATGTATCTTTAGAACGGTGTAGAAGTTAAGAGATCAACTTAATAACTGGTTGAAAAATCTCATGGCTCACTTGATGACACTCGACAATGTGGTAGTTATGTGTCATTAATATTTGTTGTTGGTTCTTTGTAGCGTGTTATGGGGTCCATGCTATCCTCAACACAGACAATTCGGATGAAACTGTGAGATAGATATTTTTTTTACATTTCTCTTCTAAAAAACAAGCGTTGAGAAGTGGAACTTATAGCGTAATTTTATATTTGATAGCCGTATTACCTCCGGGCATTCGCGAACGCCGACAGCGACAAGTCGATGTCCACCAGCATGGGGTCCAATCTCTCCTCCGAGTTCTCCTCTCCATCGCTCTGGTCGTGGTAAGGATCTTTCAGCAGCATGGTGATATGGTTGGTGTTAAGCTTCAGATGTTTGATGGCCAGCGCCACAGGATCCTTGTTGTCTTGTGCTGTCTTCACCATAAACTTTATATCGTCCCATGACATCTGAAATTTATTAAAATGCTAAATGTGGAATTGAAACTTGGAAGAGTGGAAATTTCAAGTATAATTCTAGAAGATGATCCTTCAATCGCTACCTGACAAGCTAAAATACATAAGGTATCGACCCACCAATCTGTATAATGTAATCATAATATAGTACACTGAAGAGGCTATGCCACTTTGTCAGTTTTATTTTGCGACCATTTAATGCAGCGCCACCATATTGGATCCTACAGGAATTAAATTTGTATCTACCTACTTTGATTTGTTTTGAATGGAATTGCCAGCTTTAGTTTTAAGTTTTATTTAAATGTAAATAGCCAAGAACGAGCAGACGAACCACCTGATAGTAAGTGGTCACCTGGTCACCGTCGCCTGTGAACATGATTAACACCAAAGGCGTCACGAATGCGTTGTCCGCCAAGAAAGAAGAAGAAAGAAGGAAAGTTTCACTACCGAAATATGATATAATCAACGTTAAATTGATACAATCTTTTCTTTTCATATCTATGATGTATTTATTCACATACAAAAATGGCATTAAATTCATCACGGTCGATATTATAGCCCGTATGAAAGAAAGGATATCGATATGTCCTCGTGCTCTTGTGCTCAGTGTCAGTTGTTCGCGGTTGTCCAGCGTGGTCCAGCACGTCCCACTCACCTGGTTGGCGAGCGCGGTCTGCACGGCGAGCCGCGCCCGCTCGACCAGTGCGTCGTTCCGCGATATCATCTCGGCGGCGCGCCGGTCCACCACCTGCACGCTCTGCAGCGCACTCACGCGTTTCTCGTGGTCCTTACGCACGTTCGCCAGCTTCTTCATCGCCTCGCGCTCTATTTGAAGTGTCTGGCAAAAAGTAAAATTAATATTGTAGAACGTATAAATTTATAAAAAAAAAGAGAAGGGATGAAACAGAAACTCATATAAACATATATATTCATTATTTGATTTTCCCACGCAGAATTTTCATGAGGAAATCATTTCAATTCCATTATCTGCGGACAATTAGTCAATTAACTTACCTTGAGATCGATTTTCTGACCCTCGAGAGCCGAAAAGAACTCATCAACAGCTCTGTCAAAGGTCTCATGCTCAGAGTATGGATGTGACTTAAACTGAGCAAACAGCATTGGATGGAACTCTTGGTTGGCCAGCAAGTAGTTACTGCCCTCTGAGTCTGGCCACTCTTCCTTTTTCTGAATTATGAAGCCCTGTAGAACAAGAGACGGGAATTTTAATAAACATGAACAAATATATTAATACAGAATCCTATATGAAAAGGACAAGAGGACAATTTTTATACAAAAACTGTGTCTGCTCCGCAGTAACACTATCTTTATTTATAACATCAAAATTATTCTGACATTTTTAATATTACACAGATTAAAATCAATATAATTCTGAGCATTACAAATCTAATTAGACTAGTGTATATCATGACTAGAGGTTGCATATTCAAAGAGTTACCTTAATAACACGGTCCTTTACATTTTCAAACAGTTGCTCAGCCAATTTCAATGCTGTCACCAACTTGTCAAAGTCCTTCTCGAGTTCAAACCCTTTATTTGGATCTTTGGATATCTTCATGTTGCCGGTGAGACCATTCACCAGCAGTACATGATCAATGATCGCTGATCCAAACTCTGGTAAAGAGTGCAAAAGAAGAATGCATAAGAAAGAAATAAACAATACATTTGTCATCTATCATCTTCACATCTCATAATTGTCCCACTACTGGACTTTGATTTTCTCTTATAGTATTAAAAAATAAGTTACTGCTTGACAACAATCTGGAAATTGGCTGCAGTGAGCAATTACTGGTGATTTTCAATGTGATTCATCTTACTGTGCTGGTTCGGATAAGTCACAAGGACTTGTATATTGTAGTTTAAATTTTAAACATTTAAACTTAATAATGAACAATTTCAAATTTTTGTTACAAATGGAAAAAAGAAATTTAAAATTATTTACAGATTATTATTACAGATTATTAGTTTCTTACTAAAGCTTATATGAAAAATTTACTAACCAAGTTTTGGATTCAGTATTTTCTTGAGCGTGTCCCCGGGCTTGGCATTTGCCAGCACATCTTTTAGTACTTCCTCACTAGGGACTTCATAGCTAGTCTTAACTCTATCTAAAGGATATCTTTCTTTTACAGCAAATCTGCAAAAAATAATTTTTGTTTTATATATTTTAGAAATTTGACTATTAATATAAAATTGCATTTAATTTTTTATGTATAGTTAAGTAGTTACAATACAGCCACAATCGTGGAATGGCTTGTTCTCAAACTGTCAGTTCCTAGATGTTTATCTTGCAGCATACCATTTCTTTTCTGTATGAACATAATCACCCTTACATATTTGTGGTAAGCAATAGATCATCCATGATTAGGAACAAGTTCATGGGTACTAATTAGTATCTTTGTTTATGTAAACATATACTATAGCCTATATGTATATATTAAACTCCAATCACTCTTATCTTTTTATCTAGCACTTTTATCTAGTTTATAATTACCTTTCTTTATAAGAATGCTTTTGATACAGTCAAATCCTATGGAATTAAATTATAAATTTTTACACATCTACCCATGAAAGAGCTACTAGTTTTGCTGTCTGAAATTTGGTATAATCAGTTTAGCTTTCTTCCAAGCAGTATTGCCAATATCAGCCATTTTAATAAAAGTATCAAAAGCTTTTTTTTTAATTCACAATATTATATTAATGTACTGTGATACGACAGTTAATAAATTGATTTCTTTAAAGAGATTTCTAAGAGAGTCCCTGGGCCTGAGTCTGCAAATGGCACATACTGCTCTGTTCTTTAATATAAAAATTGATTCACTGCCAACCCTACAAAAACACTTAAATAAGTATATCCTTGTGTTATATGGTTAAAAAAAAATTTAATGTTGTTAAAGTGAAAGAAAAATATAAAAACAAATATTTTGCTACGAAATAGGTGTATGTTTCTTTTAGTTCCCACAATTAATTAAAGAATCATGATAAGATAAGATTATACTTATTTTTTATACAACTGCTCATCCGTTATACTCACTGCTTCATTGCAGATTGCTGAAGCAGGACTAAATCTCCAAATATATGCCTGAGTAAATACCTGATCTTGTCCTGTTCAACATGTGGCCGTAGAACATTGAGAATAGTTAGCTCATGGTCTGTTAAGATGATATTGCCCCTATCATACAATTCCATAATTATGTGGTATGCAGCTTCACCGCTGCCGAATTGAAGATCAACTATACGGTCTACACCCAGCTGACATAACTTCTCCAAACGCTTGTTCTTGAGATGTTTACGGAGCTGAAATATTTAATTAATTATTGAAGAAAGTTAGTTTTCTGCCTTAGCTACTTACTTGTTTTGAACTGTGCACCTTTAATTAACCTTGTTATCTTATTTGCAAAATAAATTAACTATTATGCACTTAACAACTATAAAGTTATGGTTACCTTACTATTCGTTTTAAGCAACATTATATTATAAAATGTTATGTTTATTTTATTTTGAAAGGTGAATTTAAACTTTAAAATCATATATAAATTTTTAAATTTTAACACTTCATTGTACTATCAAATAAATCATCATAATCATAACCTATAATTGAACTGGTTGATATTGTTGGTACGTAAGACCAATTTTCTGACCACCAGGCTATCACTGTGTTTTAATCAAATATTTGTTAGGGAATTGTTGTTTGTGTATGGGAATAATGAATTTGTCTTATTTTCCTTAGTTTTCCTAAACATTAGAAAGGAAGATATTACATGTATTTAAAATAATAAACTCACTCATCTATATTAAGAAATGCTTTCTCCTAGGCTAGTATTTGTAGAAGATGTCGGTGGGCATTAGGTAGCCCATCAGTTTGTTTGTTTGTTTGTTGAATGCAGTCATAAAATAAATGAAAGTAATCAACAAAATTTACCTTCATGGTAAATCCTGAAGGTGCAACATTCTTTGGCCAGTCAAACTGAGTGGTGTGAAAACGGCTGCCTGATTCCAGAAGCAATACTACTTTCTCTTCTGAGCGTTGGAACCGGATGACATATGTTTTATTGTCTATGTCATACACTTGGTTGACTCTCATGCCAATCAACCTGCAACATGATTATTTTTCAAAATAAATACTCAACAATCATCTCCTCAGTAATAAAAAAACTAAATCCCATGTAATGAAAAACAAATAAAAGTAATTTCCTTGTAAATTTTCTATGATACTTTATTGACTTCTGGCTAACCTACTTAGACAATATTGGAAATATTAAGTACAATCATATGTTTTACAAATTGAATTAATTTTGAAATAAAAAAGAATTTTTTTTCAACACATTTTAAATAGGATAGCAATTCTCTCTTGCAGGTTATGATATATGGGGTATCATCAAACATTCAGCCCAAGCCAACTTCCCTTGCTCGTGCTTCAACTGGCTGAACAATCGAAAAAAGGAATGAGCAATTTGATTAGATTTCTGCAACGTGGTAGGGTTATCTAGCTGCCAACTTCATTTTAGGATCAATAGTAAAATCGTAACCTTCAATATTATGCTGTTTGTTGGCGCCTATTGAAACAAATTTTTGCTGCAGGTTTGACTATATTACACTTCAGTGACTACCGTAATCCAAATGTGTGTATTCGCTTCAGATATATTAATTGGAATCAATAAAAATATACATGCTACAACTGTAATTAGAATGTCAGAAAAAACCGGAAGATTAATGTTATATTGTGAAATATTGTGCGAAATTATGTTGTGAAATTTTTAAAAACATACCTTTGTAGCTCTGAAACCATACATATTATGTCGTAGGAATTGAATCTGTTCTTCATCTTAATAATTATATGTTTTTGGTAAATAATATGACTGCCACTAAAACATGTAAGCGTATTTAATAGTTTGGTATGTGAAATTTAAAAAATATTTTTCACACGACACGAATAAAAAAAATCCTTCCTGATTTTCCATATGTAGTACTTTTTAATAGCTGTCAATGTCAAATATACCACTTGCCTATGCCACAAACAATTTTGTTTATATATGAGCAATGGTTACCTATACTTTCATCACAGAGTACATTTGTATATACTGATAACTCTCATTTAGTGACGGCGAATAGCAAGGGCGATGTGGGCTACCACCTACGGCTTCGTGTTCTCAAAGGTCTATACACCTCGAAATTAGGAATGTGGATATAAAATTTCGGATCCGGATATGGATACGGATATATGAATATTTTATCGTTTCTGGTTATAGGTATGAAATTATTTCGGATTATCCAATTGTTTCAGATAATTTCGGTTACGGATATTAGATTATTTACGATCTGGAAAAAATATATAGTATATTTACAAAGTTTTACTTTTTTTCTACGTTTTATGTGGTATTATAACCACAGAAAAAACCAATTAAATAATAAAATCTGTCTAAAATGAAAACGAAGCGGCTAATGTTTCGGCTCGGTTATAATGTGCTTTGTTTAGACTCTGCTTTTATCCGAAACTTTTTTAATGGATTCGGGTACGGTTTCTGATACATTTTTATTTCGGGTATCCGATAGTTTCGGTTACGTATACGCAGCTCTAAAACATCTCTCGAAATAATAAATAATACTCGAAATAATAGAATTAACGGTAGATAATAGCGTTCGAGACAATACCTGTACTTTAAAAAACGATAAATCTCAATTCAAAGTTGAATTTAAACATCTATTAACTGAAGAATTTAGTAATTTTTTTGTATATATATATATATGAATATGAAATAAAGTATTATTTCTGTACTAAAAACGGTACAAGTTTAAATTCTGTCTTTTCGGTGTATAGTGGTTATACAACTGTATATCCAAATCATTCATGAGATTTCGTAAAATGAGAATATTTCAGACGTGGAGACTATAGAGGCATACATATAAAACAGAAAATATTAAAACATATCATCATACATAATAAAATTCAAGTTAACATAGCGCCAATTGCTTGAAAAAGGGAATGAAACAGTAAAAAAATGTAAGTTCAGTTTTACATCGAATTAAGAACGACGACTAATTTGTTATTTCTTTAATTTTTGCTGATGAAAATAAATATTACATTTGCGGTTGTTAAATTAGTCAAGGTATGTCAAGAGTGTTGCTTATTCATAGAATTAATAATTTATTTCATTTGTTCATATATTTTTTCTGTGCTCTAATTATATAGTCTTTTCTAGTAATAAACCGGTGTTGTCAACTTGTCAAAGTATCATTATGTATTCGTGCGTCGATACATGGTAAATGGCATCAGATAATTCGCGTTCGTTGTTGGAGGTTATGATGTTGTTTTCAATTTAATACAATTTTGGAATTATTGTAATTTGAAAATAATACAATTAACTAGGAATGGGCATCTCAACGGTACAGGAGATGGAAGAATTTAAGCTAAAGCCAATGAAATGTGAACTGAATTATCTTTCAAAGTCTGATGGTTCTGCAATTTTGGCCCAAGGTATCTAAGTCGTGAATTAGTGCGACAGTGTCATTTTTAAATCCAATATTTATTTACCATTACAAGAATCTCATAATTATGATGCAACGTCTTCCCGCGCTCATTACCTATTTTTTAATATTCCAGGGGAAACAGTTACGCTAGTCAGTGTAAATGGTCCTATGGATATCAAAACACAGAGCCAAAATGTGGAGAAAGCAAATGTCGAAATTCTCTTTGTCAGCAAGGGAGGTCGACCGTGTGTTGCAGACAGGTATAGACAATTGGACATTAAACAATTACAGAGGACATGAATGCAGTTAGTCACAGTTCTTGATAAATAGTGGTTAAATATGGTATGAGACCTTCAGATTTATTAGGGTTTTGGAAGTGGACTACAATTATGTAGTAAACTATAGAATGTATGTAAAACTATAGAAGTCCAGTACTCCAGTATCCGCTAGTGAGGAAAGGGAGTTCAGTAATTCCTCTACCTAAAATTCTACATCTACAAAATGTGTTTTCTTTTCTTACTGAATTTTGGAAGCCTACTCTCAACAGTATTGAAATATGTAAATTTTGTATCAAGGTGTTTTAAATGCAGATGGTCAAATAGTAGCCTCTCTTCACCTTACCCCTATATGCTCTGATAATAATTTTTATATATTACAGGTATAAAGAAAATATGATAAGACAAACATGTGAAGCCGCAATACTGGGCAGCTTGTATCCTCGTGCAGGCATTACTGTTACTATTCAAGAATTGGAAGATTTTGGTGGGGTTAGTGTAATATATCATTTAACTGAAACATGTTAGATTTTATGTCACTTATTTGTAGTGTGGATTTAAATTGAATCAAAAATAGACTAACCAATGTCTGGAACTTGGATATATAGCATAAATAAGTCACAAATAATTCTTTCCAAGGCAGTAATTTAGAGTTAGTCCTCAGACTAAATCATATTACCCTTGGTGATTGACCGTTTTTTTATTCAATACACATTCATAAATATGAATAATTCATATGTGTATCACCCTAGTTTGGATCTTATAATTATGCTAAAAATTGCAGATTTTTTAAAATTATGATTTAAATTCAACAAGGTTTTACCTACTCTGAATACAAAGAAATAAACAGTATATGATTACAAATCTTATGTACCTTTATTCTATGTACACATTGAAATATAGAATAAGTAGCAGAATTACTAATAAAACAATCAATCTCTCTGAATTCCACAGCTTTTATCCTGTGCTGTGAACAGTACTTGCCTGGCGCTACTGAACTCGGGGGTGGGGATGCGAACGGTGTTCGCGGCCGTGTCATGCTACGTGCTGCAGGACGGCAACTTGTCGCTTCAACCAGCCCCCGAGCAGCAACAGACAGCGAGGGCTGAACTGCACTTTGTGTTTGATGGGAGGGACCGGAGCTTGCTCACTGGTCAGTGCTAGTGTAATAACAATTATCCTAATAATAATATGCAACTAGCCAGTCCGGCAATCGTTTGGCCATTTGTAGACCAGATGAATATCTTCCTTCCTTGAGTTGTTTGTTCATTACTGAGCATTGTGATGGTCCTGATCCATTTTCCATGATAATTTTTTTTTTGTCTTAGCCTGGTTTATTTTGAGTCCCATTTCTTGAATTACTACCTGCAGTCATTGTAACAGCTCTGCCATTTGACCCATTGTGCCTGTGAGCAGTGTTGTATCATCTGCATAGCATAGATTTGAGATCTGTGTACAGCCTATCATTACACCACATGTCCCATCCTTCCAGAGCTTTGCGCATTATGTATTCACCATAGATATTAAAAAGAATGGGTGAGATAACGCAACATTGTTGCACCCCCTTTTGAACCTTTTACCTTGACTGACTATTACTGACCCATGACCTGACATGTATAAAGATCTAATGAGTTGTATCAAATGTGCCGGCACTGCCATCTCCATCAGTACCTTCCATAAGTAGTTTTAGTTCACACAGTCGAATGCTTTCTGGTAGTCTACAAAATACATTACTGCCTGGACATTAAATTCATAGCATTTCTCTATTAGTACTACCTATTGATACATCTTGAGAAATAAAATATACTTTGTATGCCCTTAGTTATTCTTAACCTGTGAAAAATGCTGGAGTGTGCAGGGTTCCAAATCGAGTCATACATTCAAACTATTATTGCTTAACGTCATGGCCATCAGTCCGAGGGTATTCAACTTTCCAGCGCAGCTTCAGTTTAGAAAGTTTGAAAAATTTTAAAAATACATTGGTCACCTCACAGGTTTCACGCAAGGCACCTTCAGCGAAGACACGTACCACGAGGCGATGGAGCGGTGTCGGCTGGCCAGCGACCTGGTGTTCCATTTCTATCGGGACATCGTAAGGAAGTACTCCCAAGTCGTATGACATCACGCCCCCGGGAGCGGCCAAACACTTCGTGGAGATTAACAAAATGTTGTGATAGATTCACAGAACAATTTTTGATTAATTTAGATATAAGAGAAATGCAGTTGGTGGCGTTGGTGTGACTGGAAGATGTCCACAGAGTACATTAGTATATACTGAAATAGAGACCAATCTCGCACTGTAAAATGGGAAATGAGTTTTGTGCTGCCATCTGTTATTCATAGGTTGAAGCACATTATCATTTACCTATAACCATAACTAGGTACTGCTATGCGCTATACCTATACTATACAGCTATATACATTCATATAGACGTACAAGGAGGGAAAACTAAATATTAAGAAACAAAAGATTTCAGCTGGTTTCGAATAATTTATTACAAAAAAAAAACATTAATATACTATGAATCGCGTAAATCACAATTGTATTACAGTACAATCACATTATAAAATCGAATACATCAGCGGGTACTGCAACGTGTCATATGAACGATGTGTTTCAGATATTTGTTGCAGTTGCCCAGTATCGCGACGTGTAAGCACAATATCGCGTCATTCCAAGTTTTCACCATCAATCAGGATGGCAACTTCATCTATTGTTGGAGCGTTAAATGTTCGTTCCTGTGTTCCAGATGGTCGTTTTCTGCTCTGGTCACGACTTTGTAGTCATAATTTGGCATGCGTTCCAAAGCACTCTTGAACAGCCTTACCAACGCATGATGTTCATGAAGCAGTTGCTGCAGATCTTGAAGAATTGCTCTTTTCATTGCTGCATTTATCTCTTGACGTCGATCAAGTTGTTCTTCCATGTTGTTCATGAAGTATATTTGTAAAAATCTATGCTGTGCGTCTTCGAGAGGTTGCAATGATCCAATTCGATGGTGAATATGTCCTTGTATCTACAAAATAAAAAGCAAAGTAAGTATTTCTGATTTATAAACATTTTTTTTTGTATAATCAGCAAACATAATATGTAGGAATAAGTATAGTAACTTATTCATCTACTATATTGTATGTAAGTACAAAAATAAACAAATAAATACCTTAAACGTCGGTTTAAATCCTCGTTCTTCGACAATGTCTGCCCCAAAGGAGGTCATTTGGAAACAACCATTATATTTTTTACTGTTTGCAAGAAAATGACGTGATTGTGGTATTTCGCCACAAAGCAATGAATGCAATGGCTCAGGTGGCGGAGTCAATAATGGCAATTTCACTTTTCCACTAAGGCAGCACAATCCGGAAGTTTCTCCTGAAAACTTCAATGCGTCACAATACTCGCAAACAACGTCCATTGGCCCAATGCAAACGCTAGGATGCAAGCAGTAATTAGTGTTGCAATCATGTCGAAACGCTGCTCGATTCAAATCAGCACTTGATACATTTCTTCTTGTGCGTCAAAAATTATTTACTTCTTCATATCTCTTATTCGCTCGACTATTTCGCATTGCCAACCGAGCCGTTTCACGGGTTGCCTCGCTTTGTGATTGAGAAGCACGAACTCGAGCCATACTAACGCGGCGCTCTTCACGGGCAATTCCTTGTGCTTCTTCAGTCATTTCATTCGCAATGTTTCGTATCCTTCTTGCATAACAGCTTTGTTGGGAAAGATTCGATCGTCTTGGTCGCGGCATTGTTAATGATGATTCAAAGAGAATACAAATTACTGATGATTATATATTTCTTACAAAATTTATATTATCAATTACGTTTAGTTATCATTTTTATAATGATCAAATTTTTTACCATACTTAACCATAGACAAAATTACGTTTGGCTGTCATTCGTGTTTTGTTATTCCATATCAGATACGTTTTTGTTATACCACGTTTTATACTGACTTCACGGAAACGCGGTCGAACGGGATAAAAAGTATCCTATGTCCGTCTCCTGGTTCTAAGCTACTTCTCCACCAATTTTAAGGCAAATCGGTTCATCCGTTCTTGAGTTATAAGTAGTGTAACTAACACCACTTTCTTTTATATATATAGATTAACTATCATATTGATCCTTAGAAAGTCTTGCAGAGTACATATATGTCAAATTAAAAATAATCAGTAATATTTTATATAATAAATGAGAAAGTCTTGGCAGATTTATATTTTGTATGGTAAAAGATTCTAATATGCACAACAAGAGTGGAGCCACATGACCATTAACGACAAGTCTTGTGGCAAGGCACAGAATATGGAGCACGCTCTGAATTACTGGAAGTACAACACAATGGTTACATGATCGTATCCTAACAAACAATCAATGCAGTTATTTGTACCACTGTACCAGTAATTAACATGATACTAATACTTAATAATAACATCGTAACTTTGCGCAGAATAAAGATCATTTGCGCCTTTTAAAGCGCTTATATAACTTTTTGTCTTTCATCTGTATGCAGTCCTCATCATCATCAACCTGTCTTTTCCCAGCAAGTGTCAAATTTATATTTTTACAATAATCAAAAACTAGACAACGTATCGATATGGAAATTAAATAATCAATTACATTATGTCTATGTATATTACATTTTATAAATTCAATATCACATAGTGTAATAATAGTAGTCTTAAAAAATTGTGTTAAATTATTCTTTTCAACATGTTCTTTCATGAAATAAATGGTTTATAATATCTTGTATGTTGGGAATCAAATAATTGCTGGGAGTGCAAAGCCATCGTCGACCTGCATATTCTCTTAGCTGAATATATTCCGACTCATTTATCGATTCTAAATTATTTTTCCAAATCACACACGATTTAAAGCTTTGGAACTTCGTCCTTTTTAAAAAATAACCGCTAACATAATACGTATATTATACGAGCGTCACTTTTCTTATCTTCCAAAGGCGTAAAATTGAAATGTACATATGACTGTTGAAAAATCAAATGTGCAGGCCGATGTTGACTTTTCACTTTGCTTGATGACAATACTATGTAAAGCTTTGCAAAAATCTCCTTCGCAGTTATTACCACGGGTGTGGACACTGTTTATATTATTAATTAATAATGTGGCAAACGTCGATTCGAATTGTTCACACGTCTGGTTATTGTTACGACACCCATGGCTTCTTCAGGCACCAAAGAAATTTTCTAAAGGGTCTTGATTTAGATGTCGAAACCAGGCCGAGGTGATGCCAAAACTAGTTTTTAATTTTATTAATAAAATTTCAATACCTTTCAGTGTCCACACCCAATTTTCCATAGTGGGAACTGACTCTACTTTTCCAGATGGTGTTATAAATAACATTCATTTAAATGTTTTAATTGCTTTCTCCCATGTTTTGTGGTGGACAGAGGATAATGTCACTGGCCCAAGTAAAGGCTTGGCAATTTTTTTTTGTTACTACCATTTACTGAATCAAATACATCATTCATGAAGAGCAATAAATCTGCTGTGTCAGTGCATTCCGCAGACAAAACTCCGTTCTCTGAAAAAAAAACCTTGAAAATAAGTGTACTTAAAAATTAAGAAAACAATATGATTAAATGAAATCAAGTAATAAATAAAATCTTATTGTAGGTTATAATAATAAGTATAAACTCATGTGATTAATTATATAATGTCTATTTTACCTGCTAAAAATCCTAAATTAGTCCCCACAGTAAAGCTAAAAACTTGGGAGGCTAATTTCACTTTCATTTTATTTATTTTTTCCGGGTTGGTATGGTTTTCTGTGAGTTTTGGCATTAGTCTGAGACCTTTGTAATCGGGACAATTTTTATACATTAACTGTATATGAGACCATTTAGCAGTCTTTACCACACTTTCATTTAAGCTATACTTCAGGTTTTTATTTATTAAATTGTTCCTTATTCCTTTAAGATGTGGGGGGTCATAGAGGGGAATAATTTCCTTTCCGTTAATTAATATATTACTTTTTGGTTCTTCCCCATTTTTAAATAAACCCCCCTAGTCTCATTGAGTAACAGTTTCAGTGCATGTCTATTATTAGTCCCTTGATCACAGACTGATGCAACCACTATCAACCTTGCCTCTTGCACTTTTCACAACTGTTTTTATTTGTGTTGCCAACTCGGGTCCTTTAGTTGTGCTTTGCTTGTGCAAATGTGCAGGAAATGGGTTGCTTGTAGTTGTGCAGCAGACCACGCACCATAAAAACTTGTACATGGCCTGCAAAATCAGCCTTTCTATACTGCCCATTGTCTGTGAATCCTATAATTTTTTCTTTCCTTTCATTATATGTTAAATTTGGCTTTAATGACATTTCGTCAAACAACAAAATGCATAATTATTTTGCGGGTTTCATTGTAGCCGCTTTTTTTTTCAGTTGTGTAAAAATATTTTTATTTATGCCTGGTTTAATGTTACTTGCGTGTATTAATTTAGTGAGTGTCTGCTGGGCTGGTAAAAAGAAAAATTTTCTTAGGAATCTATACGCTTTCGGGCTTTGTTTAAAAATGGATAACGCTGCAATTTTTTCCTGCAAAGAAAATCTGCGTCCTTTCGACTTTTTTCGACTTTCACGCCATTGCATTTGTATAAGTATTTTCGCAGTACTTGTACACTTTTCCATTATTTTCAATATATTTAGATTCGTTGCCAATTTTTTTGCTAAATTAATATTCACTGCCTGTTTCCTAATTGTATTTTTCAATTTAGATGCTTTAATTCGTGCAGCAATAAGTTTGTTATACAAAATTTTCTCAACTTTAGAGAACAATGTCTTTTGCAAAAATTCCACCTTCTCCTGTAAATTTCAAAATATAATTATATTTAGTTCTCAATATAACTAAATTACAATGTAATTTTAACTATGAAAAGGTGTAGTATCTGAGTGTGATGTTTGAATCAGTTCTTTGTCCTCGTTTTTATTTTTATTTTAGTGTATTGTTCGTGATTCAATGAATGGGTTCTAAGGAGCTCCACCCATCCTTAAGTCCAAGCCAACCTTCCCGGCTTGTGGTGCACTTAGTTGAACAATTGACGAGACTATGGCGAACCGTTGTTGTTGTTGTTGGGGGCCACTGGGCTCTTTATCACCCAGATTAATCTCCATGATACTTACATAGTGGTAGGGTATGAAGACCACCTGGCTAGCTATCACCTTTCTTCTAAAATCAACCATGACATGTTTCATACGTGTTTCGATCGCAGTGTCGAAGAGCCAGTGATAATGCAGGTCTCTCGCTTCCTTATAAATCGGTAATGCGTCAGTGATGCCTTTGATGTTATTGATATCCATTGGCGACGATGACCACTTACCATCAGATGCTACCTCTGAATATTTGTAAACTAGTCACATAAAGGTTGACAATTGAACTTAATAATAATAATCTTGTCTAATATTATACCTGTCTGGCGGTTAATTTGTTGGCTGACACTCTTTAGCTTAAAGGCTCGAGAAAAGATATCAGATTCTGGCTCCGGGATACACAGTTCGGGCTCTGAAACATAAATTTATGTAGTGTTAGAAAGATAATTAATAAATAAATAATTGAAACCATAGTTAATAGATAACTAATAAATTAAGTCACTTTTATGGGATGACATTGATGAGAGAGATAATATTAGAATTATGTTAGTGCATATTTGTAGACTTGGAAATGTTATAATGAACTATCAGGTATGCAGGTATCCTCACAATGATTACTTTCAGTAAAGCTTTATTTCTTAAACTTGTGTAACAAATGAAAAATTAGAAGTGTTTATAGGATTCAAACATGACTGAATGACAATCTACATATTGTTAAACAAAATACATACTATGTTTTGCTTAACATGACTCTGATTGCAAAATAGTACTCACTACTTTATTTAAAAGCTTATTTCATTTCCTGCATGTTATCACTTTAATCTAACATTATTTAAAAATACTCACGAATATTTTCTTTATCAATTTTTTTCTGCATTTGCTAAATACTGCCATTGAGCTGGTGTGGGACCTTAAACAAAAATGGGTGAGTTATACATATATGAAAAAAAATAATATTTAAATTTCATAGGCAAACAAAAGTGATATAACAAATATCTCTCTTTATAAGTTTTTCCAAATCAATTATGTATATTGAGTGTGTAAGTTATTATGTATGTACCTGATGATGTCAACGGTTTCACAAAATTCATAATTTCTTGCAATGGCTGTCTTTTTTTAGTAATTTTTGAAAATACACCTGAAACATATTACATAAATTTACTGGATATTACATAAATTTAGCTGCTAATATTTCATATAAACTTAAATATTTTTTTTTGTTTGAAAAAAATTATAATGGAAATTCAATTATACTATAAAATTATTTTATTTGACAACAGTTACCCTTTTTTTTACATTGGTTCCTGCTGTTGGTAATAATGAGAAGTTTTAAAATGATTGGAATTGTTGTGTACCATCTTGCTACTTCTCTTAATTTATCTCCATTAATATTATACTTAAGTCAGCCCCTTACAATGCATTAGGGGCTTATAGATGGATAAATGGCGACAATCTCATTCTGAATGTTCAATTTCACTCAGGTTAAACAAATATTATAAGCCTATGCCCATCTAGAATAATGTGGCTTTTAAATTATACAAGGATTTTTCAAATGACTTTCTGCATACACAAACTACAAAAATTCAAACCCTCTATTAATAATATTAGTATCTATGTTTCCTAAAAGAGTCTCTTTATTTTTGTAGAATGTATGTAGAAAGATGTTTATTCTTTAAACATACCCGGCATATTTAACGTAGGCACTGCAATGGAGCTGATCCTGTTGTTGCGACATAAATATTTATCTTTAAAATGATTGTGACTTATACAGTGGAACTTAAATATTTTCTGATTTTCCAGTGACAATTTGTCGCTATCTAAGGCATATAACCATGTATTAAATCTTTCTCTGTCTTTTTCTGGATTTGGGAACCCATGAAGCACAGTATGCAAACCTAAAATTAGAAAGTTATTATTATAATCGAGGATAAAATTTAGGATGTTATAAATCTTTTAACAAGAAATGTATCTAAGACGGGTACAATTAGACATACCTTCGCTTCTAAGGCATCCAGGGACACAACAATTCTTGTCGGATGATATGTTACCGCGGTAACGATAAAAAGGTCTTTTCCTAAACATAAAACGACACAGCACACAGGAGTCCTATCTCAGAAACAGTAAATCACAAAGGTTTTCGGGTTAATCAAACATGAATTTTCCGGAGGAACGTTAGCTCAACTCGACGGAAAAATAACACATTAGCTAACATAACACAAGCACAATTACTGACCGTAACCGATGAGCGAGCAAGGCGTTATGAAAATTTTTAAATGTTTGACGTTGACAGATAGATCAGCTGTTGGTATGGACAGACTATACGACTATACAAGAATTGATGTAACTATCGTAAAAATATTGAAATATTTAATTTGCAGTTTATAATACAAATATTCGACATTTAATATTATTTATAGTATTATTTAAATATTACATAATATTGTATAATGTTTTGTAGTACTATCATTTATAAGTATCATTAAGCGACATCTATGTTGAGAACGTTAAACCAAACATGTAATATTGGAAAAAGTTCCATCTGTATTTCATAGGTGGTAATAGTCCCCATTTTGGGGAATTTATTATACTACAAAATTAAAAATCATAACAGCTAGGCAAGTTCAAAGAAAATTTACATGTTCCCTATTTTTGCGTCATTATAGTCGTCGAGTTTCCTCATTATTTGTTCTAAGATTGAGCAGCCTGAAGCTGCCACACATTACATATTTGCCCAACATATTTCAACACATGCTAAGATTCTTTAGTAATATAACCTTGCTACAAATAAATTCCCAACTGTAGCTTTAGTCTAGAATACGTTTTAATGTGAAAAACAGGCAAACGAGCGAAAGGTCATAGATAATAAATGGTTATTGTCGCCCATAGACATGGATAACACCAGAGGTGTCACCAATGTATGCCGGCCGAGAAGGAAGCGATGAACCCATATTTTAAAGGTCCCCATGTAGCACTGTGGGAATGCTGTAGATGATAGTTAATTCCATAATTAATATGTAAGTGGCAATAAGAGCGTAAACTTACCGTAGACATAGAATTTGGTATTAAAAAGTTCTTCAGGACATTCCCCGCTATACAGACAGTAAAAAACTAATAGAGAGCTCTCGATTCTTCGTATTACAACGCGAATTGTTTGTCTTTGAGCTCGATCAAAAGTGTCGGGGCTCCAGCCCAAAGATGAGAGCAGCATTCCATGTGTGGTCGGACATGTGCTTTATATATTAACAAACTATATTCTGACTGGTTAACGCGCAAACTTGACACAAGTTTGGGGGTTGAATGGACTAAACGTAGTCTGCCCCATTCTGAGACCCACTCCAGATGTTTCGACGTCAAACACAAGTTGAATCCATTTGAAAGAAATAAAATACATTTAAACGACACAAAGTCACAGTACACATAAAATTGAGTAAATAAATTAGTTACAAACTGTTAGAAAACTGAGAAAGAAAACAACAAAATTAGATACGTAAAGGTAAACTACAATTAAAGAACCCAAACGTGCTTGTGCTGTAGCACAGCAGATTTTTCTCTTCCAATTGCATCCGAGGGATGTTGACGGAGTCTGTATAAATTACGTCACTTGTGTTTTCATTAGCATAACAATGTATATTGCCAATGTCGAGCATATCGGTGGGTATCAATGTATCTTTATTAAAAGATCAATAAGACGAACTAATGTTGGCGTGGATCGTGTGAGGCAGTTATCCGATGATCCAAGCGGTGCTTGGACAGAGATGGCTTCAACATTCGGATGGGTCCACTCCAGGTCCAGTTCCACCAGGAAGTCCAAGGTCGAAGCAATATGGCCGTCAATATTAAGAATCCGAGTTGGGTTGCACAACATCCGATTGAGGCCGTTCGCCAGTGTAATGATATGAGCAGATTCCCCTGCAGAATCCGTTGTATATCATTCTAGTCATTCTGTATTGTGGGTATTGAAATCGCCCAGAATCACAATTTTGGCACAGGGAATCTACTCTTGCGCATAGTCGATGGTCTTCTGAAAGTGCTCGTAGATTCGATCAATTTCGGAGTTCCCATTATGAATTCTGTACAAGCACGTAAATAAGAGTTTGGCTCCCGTAATCTATACGTATACAGAGACTGGACAGGTATTCGCCTAAGAAAGTCATGACGTCGACAGCTAATAGGTATATATTTTTAAACTGAAATTTAAATTCGAAATCCGTTTTGATTACACAGAGAGTCATATGAAAACACATTGAAGGAATATTTATTGCTATTTGGTTACACGAAACAAAAACTTGTAACTTTAGGACTGAAGTGACTTCTTTGGGAAGGCCAATGCCCAGTAGTGAATTTCCAAAGGTCCCAACATCTCTTTCAAACGACTCAATAAAACAGCGAATTAATTTCAAAAGAATCGTGTTCCGTTGGGTCTAAATTTATTTTTGGATATAGATATAGGTAGGTACCAACAGGTGAACAGCAGTAGACCAGTCATATGAGATTCCAATGGTGACACTGGTGGTCTAGCCTGCCGGTGAATCAAAAGTCAATACACATTGTTTAATAAATCACGACATTTAATATTTAAGGCTTCGCTGGAAATTAGCATTGCAGCTTCTCGGTAACTAACATTTTTATTGCAGTTATTAAAATATATTTTATTTTTAGTATTGTTTGATATGTTGTAATATATTTGCTAAAAAATCTCGACTTGTCTTTCTTATTCTTAGAGAAAACCCGAATGTTGGAGGCTAGCGTTAAAGGTTATGGTAATCAAAAATTATGTATTTGTTATTTTTAACAATAAAAACGTGCTTGAAAAACGGTGTAGCGAGGCTACAATACAATCACTCTTATCACTAGGAGAACACGTGTCGCCACGGTACTCGTCGCGTACTAAACAGAAATAGCGCACTGAATAATTGAATGGAGCTTTTGCTGTGCCGCCCAATATAAAGGATACGCCAAATGTACTTGCTATAAATTGTTTGGCGCATAAGTAGCGAGCCTGGAGTACACCAAGTACCTACCTACTGACAGAGAATAATTTTGCAACAACATATGGCAACTAAATTCCAAGTAATTGATGTCTTACTGCAGGGTCCCTTTTGGTAACTGAGATCTAGTGGTAACTTAAAACGTTGCACCAGGGCAGATTAGTGTAATTACTATCACTTATAGAATTTGGAACGTTTATATTTATTGCAATACATTTGAATTGAACACCACATTGTAGAAAAATCTTCGTTTTACTTTTTGAACATTATGCACATAATGTATAAAAACAGCAACTTTAATTTGCTGATATTTAAATAATTTGCTAAATTATCGCTATCTAAGCTTTCATTGGTTATAAATCTACATTACTTAGGTAAGTACTGTAGACTGCTCAGAGTCCCTTTGTTTTTTTTTTTAGTTTGTGACTTACTTAATGTACCTATTTTACTGCAATATACAATATACATATATAAATTGTAAACTTGTATATTGTAATCGTAATTGTACATCGTATCGATATAAGGTAAAATATACCGGTTTTTGCAGGTACAAGAAACTTTTAAGATACAATGAGAAACGTATAATCAAGTGTAATTTGGGCACAAAAACATGTACCAATATACGCTGTACACAAATTCCACAAAAACCTGATGTGCCCCGGCCCTGCCAGTGGCATTGCATTGGCGGGAAAAAACGAGCAAAGATGGCGATCGACGCGATCTCGGATGCAAATGGCGGACGCAAAAGCGCCGCCGGCACATTTAAATGTCGCCAACTGATGCCGATTCCTCGACGAGCGTCATTTTTGCTCTATTTACCGGATCCATTGTGCCGTAAGAAACAACCGCTCCGTTTAAATGGGGATTGAAGATCTTTGAATGGATATTTTGCTTTGATTCAACGCGCTTTTCACAGCACCTTTTATTAAGTTGTACTTAATGGTTTTAATTAATCGTGTATACATAATACCAAAAATAGGTGTGCAAAATTCTTTTAAATTGTTTCCTCGCTGTCGCGTTCCGCATTCGATTTTAATGAACAATCTATTACACATAGGTATAGTATAGGTAGTTAGATAAGTAAGTTTTATTGTCATTCATCTATATCGGTACATATAGAATAGTACCTATTTTTAGTACCTATTGTTGGTCAATGTCCAAGAAGGTAATTAATGAATACTAATAGCCGGTGCATGAAACCTAGTTAATAAATCCGATTATAATTTTATTCCTAATAATGTTTCAAGAGTGCAGCTATATAAATTGGAAAAGGTTGCTCGCGGTAAATGACCGTCCTTAAATGTTTGAATGGCTAGATGTCGGTCAAGATAAAAACTGAACGCACGATGGAAAATATTCTTCTTCGCAAAACAGATTATCTAGAATAAAATATCTATAAAACAAGCATAAATATTTTCACGTTTCACAGTAATTATTCTAAAACTGGAAAGATTTATACTTCATTATAAACTTTGCGAAAGTATGACATGCAGCAGATAGATTTTCAAATAATTAGTGGGTAAAAGTGGCTCAGAGGTCGGGTATCTTTTGAATATCCCCACACATAGATAAAATAATGGTAAGTAAATGACTTTATTACAAACTAGCAACTCGCCCTAGTTTCGCTGTAGAAAATTCTGTGGCAACAGATGAATGTTTCGGGATGGAAAGTTTCCTATAATTTGACCTAAGTTCCAAATACTTCAAGCGTCAACTATAAAATGATATTATTATCCTAAAACCACAGCATACATACTACAATATTCTGCAATATAGCAAATTAATCCGAGTAAAATTTCGGAGTGCTTAATAATGTTACCTTTTATTCAGATACCTGTACAAACATGTAGCAACCAATGTTGCCACAACTGCTCAGACGAATTATGTATGGAACCTAGGAAATGCCAATATATATCCTAGACACCATCACACGGCCCATTCATCTAATTCAATCGAACCTGGCATAAATCAACTGGTTGCAAACGCGGCCGATGGGAAGGAGAAATATGGCGGCGGCCCGCTGTCATCCTTTCCCGCGCAATTTACATACTTTAACGCTCAAACATTTGTGTATTTTGCGTTGAGTTTGAGTTGCAGCGACATTCCCACGGCCGTGTCCGTGTTTTGTAGATCGTTGTGTTTGATCACTAAATTAAAGTCGTTTGGTGAACGGTATTTGCTAGTATCTACAATCCTGAGTAAATCCTGTTTGTTTACAAAGTACCTAAAAATAAATTTACGAAGGTGCCCGTGTAAGTAACCTGTACTTACTTACGTACTTTATTACTTGCTAAGATCGACATGAAACATTTTTGCGTTTGAACCTTTTCATTTAATGTTAATGGTACGGTATAGAAAAGAGAATACTTACTGTAAGACTTAAAAAATATATTTAAACTTCATAATTTGCTTTTTCTATTTCAATTTAAGGATAGAAAGTTATATGCCCAAAGATCATTTAAATCATCTATAACTGTCTTCCAGAATCTACCCCTAACTAATAAAATCTACTTCAAATTTGAAGAAAATGTTAAAACCGTTATCATTGAAACTGTATTAGATGTCATGTTTTATGAATGAACACAAAGATTAGCCCTGACAACACATAAATTAACAAAAGAACACAACAGAGTGATTTAATAACCGTTATCTCAACTTCTTGCAACCATAAGAGGCTCCTTGCAGTGTTTACATCGCCAATAATTCTCGGGCGTTGGTATTCATTATGAACGCACTACTTCCTATACCCGGCTACTGGTTATACGTACACCATACAAGCAAGCCTTTACTTGTTCAACGTGAGCTTTGTAACATTGTAAGACCGTTGGATACCATAAGACATTACATGTTCAGGAGATCTATAGCACGAACGATACGGTCATGACCTACAGTAGCTAAATAGTAGGAAGTTATTAAATTTTGATTGTGGCTTTTTGGACATCATCAGAACCTATTGAGTTGTAGGATGAGAATGGTTTGGCTACAGTTTACCACGCTAGTCGAGAAAGAGGTAGCAGACCTTTGATAATGGATGACTTTCCGCAAGTTTCTTTATAATGTTTTGTATATTAAACCAATTGATAGTAAATTGTGCAGGATTCAAGTGTCTCGAATAGGCTGACGAATTAACGTCACTGCTTCTTATTTGTGACCACACAATCTTTGGACAAAACAAACCTTTAAAAATACTACGTTTAATTCGGGGAGGGTTCCATGTATGTATTCTTGATTCCCCACCAAACTTGGTTACTCCTGGTGCATCCTGCTGAACAACGGACGAGGCGATCACCACCCCGTCTGTTATCTGCCCGGCTAGCATAGTATCTACTCACCTGTTTTCTCGAGATGTTTATTGGTAAGGTGATGCAATTAAAAAAAAGGGGTGCATGGTTGATCAAACTTATCTCGTAAACTAATGTTATTATTTTTTCCGTAACTAAATACTGACAGTTATATGACGTCCGTTACTGTTGCAGTTATATTCATATATCAATAACTGTAGTTGAGAGTTTTAGTGAATACAAAACTAAATTGGTCGCTGCATCAGCGTCGAGAGTGTAGCTGTGGCTTTGTGTGAGTTAAGAGATGTCTCTAACGTCCATTCTAGATTAACACATCACTCAATGAATGCGTTCCAAGTAAAGACAATAAACAACAATTCAATGAGTTGTAGGATCAAGTGCTCGGCGGGAATCAAAGACGTATCCATTGCACGCTACATGTCGAGGAAGACATCGGTAATGAAAATATAGCGTCACGTTTTGATTTTGTGAAGTGTTCTCGCTTACCGTTATCCGTTTACAGCACAGGAAATTATTTCGAGGGTAAGGGATGCATGCGTCACTCATATCCTGTGTCAATACGACTTTCTGTCGACTAAAAATAAGTACGATAATGTAAATAGTTTGTTATAAGTCTACGATAGCTCACAAATTCAATAAATGTACTGTTGGAGTTTTATTTTATTATTTAACCGTTCACAAATTACTAGTACTCCCGCACTAAAAGTCCCGTATTGCGGGTAGACATATGACATCACAAATATCCATGACTTGAGAATAAACATTTATCTGTCTGATAATATATGTTCCGACCGAGAATCGATCCCGGGCACTCGTTCGGCTGGCAGAGTCACTGATACTGTCAACAGAACTATGCTACGAGGTCCTCTGGTTACGAGGATGTAGTCCAGTAAGAAGTAACCTGGCATGAAAGTCGAGACAGATACTCGATTTTATACCCTGGACAATGTTTTAGTCTTAAATTTTATTGCACTTAGACCTAAAGCAATGGAAAAAAAACATTGAGAACAGCTGTTTGCAGTCTTCGATCCGTTCGACAATTAACCCTTTCGCGAGATCAAGTAACGATTAGGAGCGGTTCGATCGATTAACTCGTCTATAATTTCAAAATGTATCCTTGCCTGGCTGCTATCTCCATTCCCCACACGTGTTATTATAATTACTAACAGCCGACGATTATACTCTTAACTTAATGATAGCATGCGCTTTTTTAATTGTGGTATCCCTGCGTTTGAATTTGGACAAGGAATCTTCGTAATTCCCTAATCGTTATTTTAACTATACATTGACGTCGCTGATGCTGCATCGTGCTATCGTGACTTATTATAATAAATTTCTTTTGTTTTCAAGAGAAATTTTATTGGTTAAAATAATTTATATTGTTTAGTTGAAAGCGTGTTGAAAGACAATTTATATACGTATATAATTAAAATACCTTTTGTCATTGGAAGTCCTTTAGATAGGTACAATAAATTATTTTAGTGGCTTGGGTTCTCACAAATTAATTCGTCCTAATTGCAAGCAAACCACTGACCTTTACAGAAAATGAGATCAAAATTTAAACCGCTTACCGTAAACAAATTCGTGCAGACGATTTAATTTCGAATTCGTATTCTTCCTAATTTAAATTTCAAATGTCAAAGGATGTGACGTGCGACCCGATAATGGGCGATGCGTGCGAGGGAAACGTAGTCGCGTTCGGAAATTAGCCGAACGGGCTTAGCAAATCGTCTCCATGACATTTCCCATCGTAAGTAGAAATTAATGATAATTTTAACTCGTTGTGCCCTTTGCAGAATTTGCAGCCGTTCCCTACACTTGATTTTATCCAAGTAGTAACGAATAGTTTATGCCACGCATTATGTTTATTTATAAGATATACATATTTATTAGTCCGGATCATGATAGTTTTGTTGTACCACGATTCGTTTAGAATATTATAGTTATAAATAAGTTATATCACGATGTTTTTATTTATTTTATCTATTACTAAGTTTAAAAATAAATTGTACGCAACTGAACATGAATTACTTACCTAGCGTAAAACTTTTTTTTACTGCCCAATTCATTGTAATTTGCCAATTATGGTTACAGTTTTTGGCTAGGTATTTAATATATTGCATTATTTTTAAATTGTAAGGCAATACTTACTAAATGCTTTAAGTAAAGCCAGGGTACCTACTCTTGAAATAAAACTAATGGTTGTTCGGAAAGCAGTTTCGTTTTTCCCCACAGACCTCATTGTATTTTTTCGCAGCCAACTTCACACTTACGCCGCATAATCATTATGTATTTTGACAGCTGATGTAAAAAGGCTTCTTTGTTAAAAATATTGTTCAATTCATTGCAATAATTTTTGTTTTGTGCCTTATCGAAGATGGAAAATCAAAAGCAGCATTTTCGGCACATTTTACTCTTTTACTATCGAAAAGGTAAAAACGCAGTTCAAGTCGGGCGAAAATTATGTGATGTATATGGAGAAGGTGTATTGACCGAACGACAATGCCAAAATTGTTTTGCAAAATTCCGTTCCGGCAATATCGGTATTGAAGATGCACCATGTTCTGGAAGGCCCGTTGAAGCTGATGAAGAGAAAATAAAGGCATTGATAGATGCAAACCGCCGAATAATAACTCCTGAGATTGCCGATAGGTTAATTTTGTAGAATTCGACCGTTCATGATCACGTCAAACGTCTTGGTTTAATTTCAAAACTTGACATATGAGTTCCACGTGTCTTTACAGAACGAAATTTGCTTCGTCGCATTAACGACTGTGATCTAATTCTCAAACGTCAAGAAAATGATTCATTTTTGAAGCGAATCATTGCTGGCGACGAGAAAAGTGTTGTGTACAAAAATGTTAAGCGCAAAAGATTATGGAACAAAAAAGATGAACCACCTCAAACTACTTCGAAGGCCGATATTCACCAAAAAAAGATTATGCTATCTGTTTAGTGGGATTTCAAGGGAATCGTATTTTTTTAAACTTCTACCGGACAATACCACGATTAATTCAGAAGTGTACTGTGATCAATTAGACAAACTGAATGATTAACTGAAACAAAATAGGCCAGGATTAATCAATAGAAAAAGTGTAGTGTTCCACCACGATAATGTGAGACCTCATACACGTTTGGTAACTCGCCAAAAGCTTTTACAGTTTGAATGGGATGTACTACCACACCCACCTTATTCGCCAGATTTGGCATCTTCGGACTATTACTTGTTTCGGTCTCTGTAATTTTTTTTGGATGGGAAGAGCACTTCAAATTAGGACGTCAAATATTATTTGGACCAGTTTTTTGCCAGCAAAGATCAGAAGTTTTATGAGCGTGGAATCAATATCCTGCCCGAAAGATGGCAAAAGGTATTGGACCAAAACGGATAGTACATAATTTAAGAAAATGTTTATACACAAAAAAAAATCGTGTTTCATTTTCACCAAAAAAAAACGAAATACCTTTCCGAACAACCCATAATTATAAAATTGTTTGTCAGTTAACTATTTTTGCATATCTTACAGTTATTAAAAACAGGATTAAACTTTGAAACTTTCAATGTTATATTGAACATTACTAATTTCAAATATGAATAGGCATAATTTGGTTACATCTTCATATCGCCTTCCAAAGGTTCAGCGTTACTTTATGGGGCTTGCAGTTTGTCCCAAAGTTAAGTTAGCACAAACATGTAATCCAGTGGTTAGTTAATGTAAAACACAAAGCGCAAAGTTTGGCATGTGAAGATACAATAAGTGTCGTGTGTCGTGATATGGTATAGTATGGTAAAAAGAAACACGTACTAGACGTAGGCTAGATAGATTAATCTACCGCTAGCTTGTCGACGGTTCCTCCCCGCCACCGCAGTTTCGCCGTGACCACGATCCATGCAACTGGGTCGAAATATTGTCAACAAATAAAACGTATCGTGAGTACCCGTTACATAATAAAATGTATAAATTCCGCGAAGACATGAGTTTAAAATCATTTGTTCCAAAGTTCCTACGTGAGTCACCTATTGGAACTTTTAAGCGACGCGTTAAGAACAGCTTATAGGTATAGGATATTATGGTATAGATGAATATATTAATGATAAGGACGCCTGGAAATAATAGTCTCGAAATCAGTTCCGCATAGGTTTAGATTTACTTTGTAATTACCATGTGTTCTTTTAAAAGATGTGCTGAGGAGTTTCTTTCGCCGTTTCTTCTCAATGTTAAAGCACCTTTTCGAAACGGTAATAGAAGCTAATAATGACGTGCATAAGTGTATTTACAGAATACCTGAATTATTAAATGATTTTTGAATTTGATTTTTTTTCTTCTTAAAACATGAATTATTAATTATCGTAATTTAAAGGTGATATTTGTGTTTATCGTTATAATTTTTTTAATCATGTACAACTCAACACGAAACCAGAATGTTTCTTTTAGGCAGGGATATGTTTATATTTTGAAGAGTAATGGCTCCATAGTTCTAATTTTTATTTAGACATATATTTGACAATATTAAGCCATCTTCTATATGACGAATAATGACGTACGTTGACACAGGAAATATTTATTTGTAGTCTAATAAAAGTTTTAACATTTTAAATGCAATGCTCGGGAAAATATCTCTCTCCGCGACGATCAGCACTGTGTGGTGCGCAAGGAGGTTTCGGTATGAACAGAATTATTAACCTGTATTGATTCATTTGGCTAAAATATTTATTTCCATATATACACAATTCAGTCGAATTCTGAAGTGGCAAATGAAATATTTGCTGTAGTATTTCATTTACATGAGGGCAATAATTATTTATTGTAATATGATTCTTTTTGATTCTAGCATTGTGCCTATTATTTGATTATATCCTTATTACATGTTAGCAATTCGGGATAGTCTAATATGGTCTATGATAATATTTATAATAATATATTCCTGGTGATTTGCGCCGGTACAAAATGGCTATCAAATTGCAGTTCAAAGAAGAAGAAAGATTTACGCACACCATATACCGTTATGAGGCTGGTTAAGGTACGGTTCGCAACAAAAAATTCTCATATTTAGGTTTTCCTTCACCAAAATTGAAGAGAACAGAGCAGAAGGAGAGTCAGTTGAGCTTATTAATTTCCTCAACACAACAAGTTTCTTTAACGCAGGATTAGATCCTACGCTCAGTCTTCACACTGGAACGGTCCAGGTCTGATTGAGCACGAAGAGCTGGACTGGCGCGACGTCACCTCCGAGGCCGAACAGATCGTGGGATACCCGACGTCGTTCCTCAATCTTCGGTGGCTATTTAATGACGAGATCGCGAATACCGCTATACATTTAAGAAAACTTGTAGGTTGTATTTGAACTAGATATTTGTTTTATAAATGAAGAAGTGAAATTTACTGTTTATTATCTATCCGTTAATGCTGGTAAAAATAATTTTACTGCAACAGTTGTAACTATTACTGCGTTTCAATAATTAATGTTTCAATATATACATTTTATTTATTCTTTATTGCATTCAGCTAATATAAAGGGATACAAAGGGCGAAGTTAGTGTCTATTGGCATTCTCTACCAGTCAACCAGGTATGACGGAGAGAAATGCAAGGTTGGAGTACACACAAAAAAAAGACCAAATTTTAAATAATATGTTTCAGTATATGTTATATTCCACTGGCATGTCCGAGCATCCATCGTTAGCAAACATAGGTAAGTTAATACAAAAACAAAACGGACCGTTATCCATTAGTAACAGATACAGAGATTATAGGAATCGGCCGTTTCAACGGTCATAGGGACATAGCAATCGGTACTAAGTACCAATTCTGCAACTAAGTAGTAAAATCGTTTGTAGGTTGGAACCAATCATCCTGTACTAAAGTCAGCGAAGAATCTCCTCATCGGATCGAAATGTAATCTTCAGTCTTTAGGCCTCATAGTTCTTCTAGTGTCAAAGGCGGCGGGATTTAACGCCACTGAGTACACCGGGGATCATCATGACTCTAGAGTTCTTCATGCCCAGAGAGCCCTTGCCGAGATTGTAGAGATGAAACGAACGGGCCATCTCATACATAAGACGATGGCGAACCTTCAGGAGAAGCAAAATTGTGGGGATAAATATAAGGACTTGTTGTACGGGAACAAAATTGTTTTACTTACAGGTAAGCTATTTAATGTCATCAAAACTGACTGCTGAGTCGGGTTTAGATAATTCTTAGGTTTTGACGATGTCTTGTTTCATCCAAATAAATGTTGATACACTTTAAATTCACACTTTTTACTACTTTAAATTGACTGAATAATTTGAGATGGATTTCTCCTGGAGATTAACACAAGAGAGAATAATCAAGCATAATAATTAATAAGCATCTGACCTAATCCTAATTAGCTATATTAGAACTTTTTGTTGACAAATATTGCGAAAATATGAATGTTTTTAGATTCTATGATTACTAATTGTACTGACTACTGCACGTATATTTTTGTATTAACAATGGTTTACGGTACATTGAGGCATTTATTATTTCTGTCAATAAACTCTGTAATTATCAACTCGCCAGCATGAATTTTCTTTTATGCATCAACCTAACAAACGTATTTCGAAAATTACAAAGCCACCCGAGCGTAAAAGTATGGGTAGAAAAAATTTCATAAACACCACAAACGAGGGCTGCTAATTCAGAATAAGAGTACTCTAGCTGGGGTCAGGTCTTCTTTCCTACCTCGTCATTTTTAAGCCATTAACAAAGCCACAATAATGAGTGTACAACGTAACTCGACTCATGCTTAGCCCTTATTGTTACGTATATACCTATCTTTTGCTATAAATGTCACACTTCAGTACGTGCGTAGTGTCTTCATATCAAGAGATAACGTCCACAATCTCACTAAAAAGTAACTCACAGCTCAACACAATATTATACAAAATTATAATCAACATGAGATAATCTAATGCCAAGACTCCTAATCGTTTCATTTCGCTCTTTCCTATCCAGGAGATTACCTTCTTGCTACGTGTTTGAAAAACTTAGGAATTTTACGTAACAATGAAGTTACGGAGCTTATTTCCACCGGCCTTCGAGACTTGGTCGAAGGAGACTTCCTCGGGGAACACGACGAGAATAACAATCCATTGCCGTCCAAGCCTCGAGGTACATTACATAATTTAATATTTGTTGCAGAATGCGTGAGCGTACATTTAACTTAAGTTTGTGTTTGTTTGTTGCGTGTGTTAAAATTAATGGAGTTGTTATTACCTATATTTGACCCCTTTAGAATTTAAATCCGATTAGAGATTTTTTTACGATATGTATTTCCTAGCCATATGATGTTTTTAAGCACGCATTTTAAGTGGTAGTCTATGCCGTAATGTACTACTAGACGTCAATAACACTAGACAAAAGGTCAATAGAAGCGGGGGTCCCGCTTATTAGTGGCTCTCTAAATCTACAACTGAAACACAAAAACATTTTACGAATGATTATAGGAAAGTGGTACTCGTAGCTTCCTAGGCGTGTAAAGAACCTTATAACCATCGAGTTGGGCGATATACAGGAAGGAACCATTCTACATACCAAACCTCGTCCGTTGTGCAGGGTACGCTATTAGCAGGGGAGATTCATTTGGGTTCCAGTTTCGATGGAGACCCTTACACGCCAAAGAAACAAATTAGGGTCATTTAGTATCCAGTCAGGTGACTGATCGACTTAAACTAGGTTTACTTAATACTTTGTTTCTTTCTTCGATACCAAAAGGCAGCAACGAAGTGACCAGACATTACGCTTGGGAGCAAGAAGACAATCTGAGCAAGCTCGGTTCGAATGAATTTCTCGGGCAAGGTCGCGATGAGTGGATGCTTCGGACCATGCTGACATCCGGTAGTCTACTCGGCAAAGGATGCCAAGCGGCGATGAAATTATCCTGTAGAGGCCACGACATGGAAAGAAACGCTTATGTACTCGGAGGCCATTTGGCCCTTATGTGGCAACTTTATTTAGATGTCAAAGATTTCTTCACGCACCCGTACTCCTATTCCTTAGTCGGAGCTCCTGTGATACTGGCGCTGTGGGAGTATCCCACAATCTACGGCCATATTCTGGAAGCGAAGATAGAGAAGAGGCCGGTGGAGTTTAAGCAGTTGCATTACGCAGTGCGCAGCACGCGGTCGATGGAATACTTGGCGAACTTTCTAGACGACGAGCTGGCGGCCATTTTGAAGTACAGCAAGAAGTTCCCGGTGGAAGATGCACGCATTGCGTTACAGAAAATGGCACTCACAGTGCATAGTGAAGCAGTCCAGTATATGGACGAATAAATACTGTGTAAGGCAAGTGCCCTTTAACTGAGAATGGCTTGGTGTGGGACAAATTCAAAATTACCCGATCATTTAAATATCGCCTATTTTGCGCTATCGATGACATCTGTCTTGTGATCTTTGTAAATGTGAATGTCTTTAGTTTATATTTGCATTTCAAATGATGAGTACAAACATTTAACGGCTAATAGAATCGTGATGCAAACATTTTGCCTCGACGCAATCGTAACTACGTCAAACACAAATGATCTATTTAGTGCGGGATCAAGTTGGCTAATTTGAAAATTCGTTGATAAATTGAAAACTAATGTTAATATTTCCGTGATAAAAAATCTTTAGCTAAATAGCTCAACTGATAATCGGTCTCGTGAACGTTTAATACTTAGAGAAGACAGATATAGAGTAATGACATCAGGACCGATTTCAGCAAGTGGTTTCCATGTTTTATAATCCATGAAAAAAATATTACAGGAATTACTAGTGTAGCCAGAATGTTATTATATTCTAATAAAAATGTGTAGGTTAATTTAATAACATAGACAATTATGAAAAAAAAATTGGCAATTCAAAGTTTTTATTCTTCTATTTACATAACATTATAAATCCAACAACAGAAACAATAAAAAATCCGAGGTATAAGTATATAATAATATCAACAGTACACAATATCTGTTAGAAGCTTTTGGAGCATCATCAACTAGACTTTTATCATTCACTCAGCATTTATTGATATGTAAGACGTTAAGCTTTTCGACTTGCCTTGTTTCGAGGATGCTCCCAGATGCGTTGCTACCCTTAAGAACTGAGATGGACCACTTAACGTTGCTAGCCCTAAAATTACTTTGAATCGAAAGAAAAGATGATGATCCCATCACAGCCGAATCTGAAGATCTAAGGGACGTACAAAATAATTATCTCTGTTCCTTTACTTTCACGACACCTTTTTTAAGTAATTAATTTTTAACCAATCCTAGAAAAAAAAACAACATGCCGCAATGCAAAATAAATATACATATCGAAACGTACCTAAATTTTATTGTCTTGTAACGTTCATTTCGGAGTACATTCTTAGGAAAAGCTTTAGCTTTGGTGCTTCAATACTGACATTCCATTAAGTTTGAACGATAGTCACTTTAACTTATATATAATGAATAATCTTGATTTTAATACAACTAAAAATAACAACTATATACTTAGTATAAAACATAATTACACACAAACAATACGAACTGGTGTAAATCCACAATATAATTGTACTAGTTCACGTTGTCAACACAGGAGAATCTTATTCTCATTGACTTGCAAATCAATTGCCCACACTGGCCTTCGTTTAATTATATAAACATATGTTATCTATATGCAGTTTGTAGTTTAATGTAACAGGTACCCACGATTAATGTTTTAATTGGCGCCTATTTAAATGAAATGCGGTCACGGCTAACTGTTGTAACTGGGTCAAAATATAGGCAACATTTTATTATTGTTCCGGCCTCTACACCGGACTCCACAAACGGTAGCACCATGTTGATACTGCAAGGCATTTATTTAGCTAGTTATTTTATGATAATTTTTATTAACTTCATTTTCATTTTAAAGTATCGAGTTTAATTATGCGATTTTAAAAACTCTCAGTAATTGGCTCTCTCATCTGTAATTACTCTTAAAAATTACGACCAGGGAACCAGTTAAGTGTAACTTGGTCAAACTGTCCGTTGACTTTTAGCGATATTGTAAAATGACGTATATCGAAGTGGTCGCTCAGGGACCGAGCGAGGCTGATCAAACTAATTGAAATGTTCTAAAACTAATAAAAAACATCAATAAAGGATTTTATAATAAGTTATACCAACAACTGCTACAAAAATCTATGTAAATATCATCCACTTTGTTACAATGTAATTAGGCACAAAGTTGAATGGTCACGACATATTCAATTCAAGGTTAGCTTATCACGGACATTATCATTGGAGTCAATCCCATTATCTCGTAACCTAGTTATTTAATCGACTTCCCACTGCAGTAAAGCTATCACAACACAACTGATTAAATGTTTCAATAATTGCTTCACGGAGTATTAGGAATCTGTGTTAATTTTATGAATTAAAAGTATTGTTTAAACTCAAATTCAGTAATTATGGACCGAGTTAGACTAAATTTGATTCAAAAATTTTTAGAATTATTTAGCATTAGGTAATATTTAGCAATAATCACATGGTTCAAAATGATAACTTACGTAATGGACAAACTTAAATGATAATTTTATATATATATAAATATCACGTGATAAAAACGGACAAGAACTGCCTAAGCGTATACGCTTCTGAGTATAAAATAGTCTTTGCTTACAACGGATTAAAAATAACACTAGGAACTCGTGAACAGGATTAAACCAAAACCAATTCTAAGTGGTAGGGGAGCCTGCCAATGTTATAATGTTTTAATAAGTCTTTTTATAGTGTATATAGACTCATTGTCACCGAATAACTCAGCATAACTTTTAGCTTTATTCGCATGCTCTTCATGTAACATTTGGGTCCGTTCAAGAGCATTGGTGTTTGTTATAGATGATTTCAAATGCTCTAATGTTATGTTTGATACATTGGTAATATTTTTGAACTGATCGTATAACCCTGGATTTTCATTTAGTGCAAATAGTGCTGGGGCACTTACCAGAGAAAATGATAGTTTGTTCTTATTTGTGAACTTTTGAATCTCACTCGCAGCTTGCCACGCTAAGCATAGGTGACACCCAAAGAGGTAGGCGATCTTCTGCTCTTCCAAACTCCGGTTCGCCAACAATGCAGCTCCTTCACACCCACGCCCGAACAACGAGCCACCGTTATACATAGTTCGCAATGTCCACTCCCTAACTGGTGACCCTAAGACGTCGTTGACATCTAAAGGCACAGTTTCATTACTAATCTTGAACATATCTCGCTCTCTCCTTACTGGTCTACCCGGCAATGGAATATTTTGGCAGTCTCGATTTCCAAAAAACTCTCCTTCGCTTAAATCTCGTAAAGCAGTCGATATTAAGTAGGAGAGGTCCTGGTTTTTTATCCTAGCTAACATGCCATTAGCTGTGACTAGCAAATAGTCACCTATGAGAATGGCAATTTTATTGGCAAATATTGATGTTTCTGTGGCCTTGCCTCTTTCTTCTGGTGGTATGTTCAACAAGCCTCTATGTATGTAATGGCCTGTGCGGATCATTTCCGTTAATTCAGCTAGCATTCGTTGTTTTTCCGTTACAGAGGTAACAAGCAGAGATGACACTGGAGAAGTTATGGCTTTGGATAGGAGTAAGATGACAAGTCCCCAAGGTTGTAGGTTATTATGTTCATTGTATAGCACTGTTTTAGCCGTCTTCATTATAGGATGATTACTGCCGACCTGGAAAATTAACAAGCATTGTAACCTTTTAAACAAACATTAAGGAAAAATTGTAGTGTTCAAATAATAATAATTTTCTTTCATTATCTTTTACATTAAATAAATTAATGCTTGACAACAATCCCACCTGATGGTAAGTGGGGATGAAGTCCAAGATATTCGCACTAACTTATAATAGCCTCTTTACTCTCCTCTCGAAGACTCCCACATCGTAAGCAGTCGGGCACACCGACGCGGGCAAGTTATTCCAGTCCTTTGTAGTGCGCACAATGAATGAGGATGCAATCCTAGGGCAGAAGAGGCTGCCACACATAGTGATTCTACTGCCAAATAAGTGGTTTGAGAATGCTGAATGAGATTCAAGGTTTCACGGTCAATGAAGGTCAAATAATGGAAGAAGTACTGTCTTTACAGGCAATACAAAAATAAAAAAAATGCTATGTATCCGTGACAATTTGATATAAATAATTCGAATTATTCGAAACTGGAATCACTTCATCGCGGGTTGCTCCAGACAATTTTTTACAATTTCTTCACACTGAACTACGGACGGTGTTATATCATTTGAAATCCAACAAAGTTATATTTCAGTTTCATTTATATCTTTCATTTGAAAGATAAATTCGTTAGATTTTAAATGATATCAAAAATATTTAAAATTTATGTTTCGTAATTCCCCTAGGCCCTAATGACTGCTTGTGAACGGTTTGATCGAATACGTTTCCTAATGGAATCCTGTGGGATTCCCTGCCACTCTTCGACTAAAGCAGTTTTCTAGTTTTGCATCGACACTGGAGCTTGATATCTTCGTACCCGCCTTTTCAGCTTGTCTCAGATATGTTAATCGTGTTCAAGTGAGGACCCCTCTGGCCAGTCTAGTGTGGGAATCCCGATTTCATCCAGAAACTGTTTTGTCACTGAAGCATTGTAGCATTGTCATTAGCAGGAAATTTTCGGCAACAAATCCGGCGTAGGGCAGCACATGGATTAGAAAAATTTCGTTGATGTATTTTTTTGCAGTTAGTCCCCCTCCCCGACCTCCAGCTATGAATATCAGCTCCGTTTTTGATTCAATAGAAATCCCCACCCACATCATACACCCCCGTATGTCATTGTTTCTGCCAAACAGCATTGTGCAGCATGCATTGCTTGCCCGATCATCTAACGTCGTCCGTCGCTGCCATGTAAACACATTCTGGCTTTGTCTGAGAACAGGACTCGGGTTCATTGCACCATATCCAAATGTAAGTGATCGCGAGTACATTAAAGCTGCGCTTGTCGGAGAACTGGAGACAATTTAGGTCCCGAGGTTGGCCTTTTTGGGGTCAAATTTGCTCCTTGGAGTCTTCGCCTCACTGTACACATGCTGATAGCCCTTATTCGAACTTTTCTGAGCTGCTGCTGAACGTCCATGCCGGTCAGGTGTCTATTTCGGAGAGAAGTGGTGACAATAAGTTGGTCATCTTTCACCTAAGTGAATCGCTGTCATCCAGATTCTGGTCCCTATACTAAGTTTCCATTAAACTCAACGCAGCTGGTCAAAAGATTGTATGCTGAGATAACTCTTGTTGAATTATAATGACAACTTGAGCAGCTTCTGTACTTGTGGTTTCCATTTTTTTGTAGCTCCTGTATTGCCAGTGACGTGATATACTTGGACTAATGACCAATTTTCATAAGTGCCCCCTTGTTATAGGATTTCATGATTCAAAACAAAAGAAATTGATTGTTTTAAAAATAGATGTTTTTTGTTTTTATGTTCCATTACTTATGGTGAAACAATCTTTGGTTATGATATCGAAAAAGCTTGGAAGCTAACAAAATAACCTTCCAAGTAATATACCACAATCCACAGTTCATTACATAGTAATTTTTAAAAGTAGTCTTTACCCACCCACAATGTAGTGATTCCAATGTATTGCTCTCTAGTGTTGATGTACATACATTGTCACAAAATTCAGCTTGGGTCAATATCACAATGAGAGGGATTAAGCCCTTAGTCTTTGTTGAGTTTGTATATGGGAATAATGAATAATACTACTTTGCCTTATTTTATTTAGTCTTCTTTGCTGATGAAAAGTCGATTAGCAGATTTTACATGCATTTGAAAACATTGTAGAAAACTCTAAGATATTCATATTTCTTCATATCTTCCTTTAGATCGAGTAACAATACATTCCAAATTTACACTTATTTTGTTATTAATTTAAATTTTACTTATTTTGTTATTAAATAAAATGGAGGATTTAATGTTGTTGCCCTGTGCAAGTCGCTGACATTGAAGCAAGGTACCTATGATTGCATATTATGTCAAACTCATTCATGAAGGTTATATACAACAGTGGCTATAGACAACATATTGATTGGTTATTGATTTGCCTTTTCTCAAATTGGTAAAAATATTTTGCAGAGATAATTTTAATTCATACAAATAATAAAATGTCTTGTGCTTCTTGATCAAGGAAATAACCTTGAAGAGATCTGTCAAGTCAAGATATTATGTAAGGTTTTGTGAACACATACAATGTAAATGTTAACTTAAATTAATAATTACTTCGAGCGACAGAAGTATATTTTTTAACCGTTTTAGCATTATTGTAAAGCCATGGGTTTGTTTTCCTTGCATTATGTTCTGAAATAGTGGAAAATTTATAAGTACTTATAATTTTTTATAAATGCTTCATAAGGTCTTTTTTAGGTTATAAAATATAAAAAGAGATTATTGAGTATAACATATAATTAATATTCAGAACAATTTAAGGCTAAATGTAAGGAAACGATACACTTACTACTTTGCGTAGATGCATAGCCATATTAGCGAATTCATCACTGAGAAGCCATCTAAGATTCATGAAGGACGTCGGGTATCCAACGATCTTTTCTGCTTCTCTTATAACTTTGCTCCACTGGCCCAGGGGAGGCCGGAATACGAAGTCATCGTGGGTTAAGTTCGTCATGGTACTCTCGAGTCGAATTTGATGCGATAACAGTAATGTCCGACGTATGTGACGCATCATAGCGTAAGACATAGTTGAGTTTTTTTTTTTGAACAATTTAATAAAATAATTATATTCAACGTTTCCCGCTAAAATTTATTGTGCTTAAAATTGTGTACTACTGCTACAGCGCACTCCGTTCGAAGTGGGATTATGTCATTTATGGAAATGTCAATGTCACTGATTGTTACTGCCCTGACATAGTGTCTGTGTTGACTTTTCAAAGGCGTTCAGAAACTCTCAGGCAATGTTAATAAAACATGATTCTCTTTTGGGTTCAAATCGTAATTTTTAACATTTCAGCATATTAAAACAATTTCAACAAGAATAATTTATAAATACCAAATATATCAGGTGAATGGATTCTTTATGTTATGATGTTGCACTAAAGTCTAATAATGTTGTTTTTTTATTCTATACACGATTGATATACGATTATTTCCAATTGCACGCAGGGTTCGAACCCAATTTACTCAGAAAGGACTTTCTATAAATACTATTTTAACCAAAATGTCAACATATGGGCCACCTGTGGTAAATGGTTGCCGCCGCCTACGGACATCTATGTAATACTTAGTGCATCACCAAAGCATTGTCGAGCTAGATAAAAGCGTGGGATCTGCATATCATTGGTTCTCCGTGTAGAATTCAAACCATTTAAAGAGTATACATGGCTTTATTCACTAAAATCCGAGTTACATAGAATTGACAAACAAATAAATGACAATAATAGAATACGAGTAATAATAATAATAGAAGTGGCCAGTTGCATATTACCACATTCTCTCCTGGTTAAGAAGAGACGTCATAGTCTTGGAGATATACTGGTGGTTGTCGCAGTCTTCCAGAACGTCGCAGTTGATCCCCAATAGTGTCAACATTAGGGGCTCTTACTTCATTATTAATAGGAAGGTTATCACTAGGAGGACAGTTTGAGTCAATGAGATCTGCTGAGACAAACTCTTGAAAAATACCCCCTTTTACCGCATTTAGTACAGGTACTATTAGAAGCAGGACAGTCATAGCGAGGGTGGCGTTGATTTCCATAAAAATAACATGAATCTGTTTGCTTTGTTTGTCTACGAGTTGACGCTGTGGTGGTTTCATCAGTGGTATAGTTTACAACAGGCAGAAACTCACGAAGGTAGCTGTCATTTTGAATTTGAGCGAGCTCTAGAGATCTAGCCTGTTCGTATGCTTTGTCTAAAGTGAGACTATGATTTTCTAGTAGCCGTTGTCGTATCATAGGAGATGTTAGTCCTGAGATAAAGGCGTCTCGGATATACTCACTTTCGTTTTGCGCTGCATCGACGGATTTGAAGTTGCAATCTTTCGATAGGAGTTTCAGAGTTTGCAAATATTGATCAATAGATTCACCAGGTTGTTGGTGACGTTTAGCTAATCGGTGCCGGGAATAGATTTCATTAACCGATTTTATAAACAACGAATCTAGTTTCTGTATAGCTGTTTCGAATTCAGTGGAATCATTTGGAACTTGAGAATCTTTGATATGAGTATAGAGTAGAGGCGATAAATAATTAACTAGTAGCTGGTATTTGCTGTTTGAACTTACTGGTTTTTCTGTGGTATGAATAGCTTGTATGAAATTGTCGAAAGTTGTTTTCCATTGGATCCATAAAGACGATTGATCGGAACTAGATGACGGATCCGCCTCAAACCTTTCGGGTCGTAAATATTTTTCCATTTTTTATTTAGTGAATAAATTGTAGAATTCAAACCATTCAAAGAGTATACATGGCTTTATTCACTAATATCAGAGTTACATAGAATTGACAAACAAATAATTGACAATAATGGAATACGAGTAATAATAATAATAGAAGTGGCCAGTTGCATATTACCACACTCCGATAATGCAACCGAAATGCTTAAAGATTTGGAAATGGCTTGAGAACGTGTATTTTATTTCTTCTTCTTTTTCGGGCGACAACGCATTAGTGTTGCCTTTGGTGTTACTCATGTCCATGGGCCGTCGCCCACTGACCACTTACCATCAGGTGGTTCGTCTGCTCGTCGACTATACACTTTAAAAAACACATTCAAATTTAATTTCGCGGCTCATTCTAAAAGTAGGATGGTAGTTAGTAAGGAGGTACAAAACCCTATAAATATACACGGGTAACGTCGGTATTAAACTGGTGATACGGAGTCTAGCGTCCTTCAACACGAGGGACCGTTCGCCTCGGCCTCGTTCGGCAGGGCGCACCACGACCATTGTAGATTGGTTTGGGCTCAAGAAGGAACTAAATCCCTTATATCCCAGTTAAGCCAAAGCTTTAGCAGAAGCGAGTCCATGCACTTGAAGTGGCTACTGCAGTACGTTGATCGAGTTAATTAGGAACGTATTTGATGTTACATACAATATGATATGTATTGGCAATGAACAACAATGAGATGGACAATCAATAAAATTCAGAATGTCAGACACAAAATAACTGCAGGAATTGCGATGTTATTTGAAAACAGCAACAATAGATACACATTGACCACAGTGGTGGCTCTCCTGAAACCTCAATGCCGATTGAATTGCAAAAATATGTGATTTATCGCTTGGATTTTTATATTCCTTTATTGCAGCACGAACTTTCGCTAAACATGTTAGCTCTTGAAAAATCTGTAGAATGCGTTTAGTCTATAATTCGATATTGCACTAACGACTTCATTGTGTCGTTCTTGTAAAATTGATCTACAAAACTTTTAAATGAGATTTGTATATTCGTAGCAGCTTTTTCCACAAAAACATAATTCATTTCAGATTTTATCGTCGCCCCACTTGGACTTATCGCTAATAAATATGATGTACTGAACGTTAACGCTTCCACGGCGGCCAATCACGTGTCGGCGCGCAATAATTCAAAAAATAGAAGGGTCAGGAGGCCCCTGGCGAAGACGGTGGCTCGTCCATAGCAATTAAAAATAAAACCGATGTATAATTTGTTGCCAGTTTATGGTGGATGGTGGCCCCATCCAGCGGCCGCAAAACGAGTAAAATGTACGCATTTGCATTTTGATCGGCGCATTTCTGATTGAGTGAGGTAGGCACTCCGTAGACGTTCAGGGATAAATCGGATTTAATTTGTTTTTTATTTTTTCAAATAATCGGCAGACTGCCAGGTATTTTGTGTCGGATTTAAGAGAGTTTATTAAACTTTTTCTTTCGATAAATGCGGGGAATGTTAGGGGAATTCGCGGAATACACGAAAGATTTGGCGTCAAAACTAAAGGGGTTTCATCAGTTAAAGGAACGGAGGGCATAAACAAGTATGTTATCGGCGCGTATCTCGCCCGGGCAGGTCCGCCGGTCGGCGATCTGCGGGCGGTGCCGTGCAATTACGTCCTAATTGCCGCGTTCATTTCGCAGAAATAATTTACTAATATACATCTACGCAGACCACGCCTCGGCCATCAGCATCGCATCCTACATCTATGCACATGTTGCTACATAATGTGCGGTGTAATTTTTGAGGGAAGCCGCTCCTGTGCAAAAAGTTAAGTGGTTCGGATAGTGGGGTTTTCGTTTTCGCATCGACGCCGGTAAGTTGTATACGAAGTAAACTATTTTATGTACTAAGGTTGCGGGTGAGTTAAAGATTTATGTTACTAAATCCGAAAAGGGCCATTTTTTTGTTACTTTAATTTAATTTTAGGATTGTTTATATGACGTACTGATGCAAAAATCTTTAAATACGGTAGATTAGGTAATGAAGGAGGTTTTGGGTGACCTGAGAAAAGGATTAAAAAGAAACATGACAATCAATGATAGGGGAGGGTAAATGTTTATGGCAACATTTTTATGTGGAGATAACTAACTGGACATGGAAGTCGCTTGTGTGCGATACATTATATAATACATCATGTTATGCCATGATATGATATGCGATGTCGAAAACAATGAATTAGCCCGTGGGGTTAATTACAATACAGATTACATGTTACCCATATTTTAGAATTTCATATAAAATCAGGGGGCTTTGATGATTTAATCCGTTTTCATTGGAATAATCATATACTTTCTGCTTTTTCATTGTTTTAGCCAAACACTTATTTTTTACTCCGAATAATCTTGCCCTTTGAACTGCTCATAATTTTACACCACTTAAAGTTTTGACGGAACATTTTGCCTAAAATAGGTAATATTATAACTTAATTGTGATGCATTTTATATTGTGTCTTATTGTATATTATATTATAGGTAGATAATTTAATTTAATAACTTTATGTTATTTAGGAAATCTTATAAATTGAACGTACTTTGGTTTTCCGAAATTTTACTTAGTTATCTGATTGGCAGACTTCATCCTCCTATGAGAACATTATGGGGAACTCTCAGGTATGCAGGTTCCCTAACGATATTTTTCTTCATCGGAGCAAGTGATAATTAATTTACAATACGCAAAGTTTGAAAATTAAGTCATGCGTGCAGAATTCGAACATGCGTCTTCCGTGCGTAAGGTCGACGTTTGAACCATAAAGCTACTGTTATAGTTTTGTACTAGAAATGCCGCTGCAGACGTATGTAACTGAGAGCGTTTTCTGTGTGTCTTTAGTATTTTCCGGGCTATATAAATATTTTATGAAAAGAGCAATAAATAAAAAATAGATGAACATGTTATTATATTATCATTTATCAAGCTGCATGTATCTTTCTAACTCTGTAACTAGCAAACGTCAACATTTTCGTTTCGAAAAGTTCAAGTTATTACAAAATAGGTAATGTTTATTTGCTTATTGTATATACTTCTGTTCACTTGCTCCAAACCTGCGATCTCTATGTGTACTACTCAAAAAACTATATTAGAACTACCATTATTTTCGAGATATAGATGTTCAACGTCCTAATTTTATGTTGTTACAAAATATATCTTTCGATAACGGAACAGTTTTAAAACAGAGATTCTATCGCACAATACAAGACAAGTGAAATTAATGGCACCCATGTAAATATTTAAATTTGAACGCACCCACAATATTTTCCGGTGGATCTAATCGACATCACGCTTCGTTTCAGTCAGAAAATTAAGCATTCGTCTACGGTCACCAAAATGTTCTTATAAATATGCATAGAGTAATTTTTGAGAAGGGAACCTTTAATAAGTGAGGTACGCTCCTCCGGCCGACGGCGACGGTAAATTGCTTCTTCGGTTATTATTCTCTGCATCGCCAATCCTATCCATTTAAAACCAATTATGTTTTATTATACTGTACAGAAGGAGAGGTATCGTTTTGTATGGCGTTGAAGAGGGACGGAGCGTGAACCACAAACAAGAGTAGGATCGCCGAGCGCGCGCTTTTGTTTTTATTTTTTAAAGTGCACACACGGGCACGGGCGCGCTGTCTTGATGCCTGATCGTGAATGGAGCCCTAATGGACGCTTGGAAATATAAAATTAAATCGGATATAATGAGTTACATAGGCTATCACGATCGCGGGTTCGATGGGTCGCGGAAGGCTTTTGTTCTTGGGTCGACGAACTCGCATCGTTTTCAGTAATTATAATTGACTTTTTGTTTCTTATTTCACGTTCGCCCTAATGGAACGTTAATGCGAACCGTCAAAACTCGTGTTATTTCTCAATAAAAGTCATCAGTCATCGGTGGGTTAGCGCGGCGGTTGGGGGGTATGTGGGTATGTGGAGGATATGGGTTTACAAAGGCATGATTAATTTTAGCTCGATTAGTTATTGACTGTGTGATATCACATTTTAAACAAGGTACTAATGTAAAAAGTAGGTTCGAACTAGCTACTAGCCATTTACTGCTCCGATCAGGTAGCAAGCTTTTATAACTTCTTTATTGCATGCGCGTTTTTAACTTGACCTCTATGTATAGGTATGTAATATAAGAATACAATTCACTTTACATGCAATTACTACTATTTTTTCTATGTAGTTGTAAGTACAAAGATAGGGGCCTTAAAATGGAGAGTGAATAGGTTTTTATAAGTTAGTAAGTTCAATATTCCATACTTCATCACCACGTAACATCACGTGGGATTGTTGTTAAGCATTTACGTATTGTAACTAAAAGAATTTTCCAAATGTTCGATTGATTTAAAACTGTTTTACTATGTTTCAATTGGAGTTAACTTCATCACACCTCGAGTTCAAACCATCCTTTCTAGCTCATAGTGAAGTGAAGTGTGTTGAATAACGGACGACGCAATTACCTTCCTGTCATTGACCGCTTTAGCCACCATTCTCTTTGACTCAATAGTGAAATATATTTAATGTGCTTCGGTTGCAGTGTTGGAGAGTCAGACAACAAGCGGGTTCCTCGTCATTCTTCGACGAGAAGTGAAGCCCTTGGTATTAGGGAAGTTCATGGGCAGTACTTATCGTCAGATCTGCTCATTTTTTGGCTATTGAAATAAACAAAACTATTTAATGTATGACTTTAGCCTGTCGCAGTGTGAGAGAAAATCCAAACCCAGTTTTTTTTTTATGTTCATAGCCGACAAACGAGCAAACGAGCCACCTGATGGTAAGTGGTCACCGTCGTCCATGGACATCAGCAAAACCATTGGTATCACTGATGCGTTGTCGGTCAGGAAATGAGAAGAAGGTAAGAAAGATAGAACTGGCTTTCAAGCCCCCAGCCGGAACACGACGAGTCGTTTGGCGGCTGACTCAAGCAAGAAGGTGGTAGCTAGCCAGGCAGGCTTCACGGAAAGATAATAATACCAGTAATAATATGAATGACTTCATAATAATACTGATAATATAATCTTTACGCGAAGCCCTACCACCAAGCAGGCTGACTTCTGTCGCCTCTTACGACACCCTGTTTTGTCAGCATGGGATTGGGGAGAGTATTCTAGGCCGCCCCAATACGGTTGTGTGACTATTGTGACTATTATTATGGGACATGATGATGAGAGGAAATAGCGTGTATTAAATATTCCATTTAGCCGTCTTTAAAGTGGGTGGTGGTAAAGTGGTGGGTTGTTCGTAATTTTTGAAATGTTAATTTTACTGTATTTTTTATTAAGCTATTCAATTTCAAATAGACAATTTTAGTTAATAACCTTGGTTCTGTATTCAATTTCGCTTGAGGCCTTAATTTGGAAACTAAACGTCTAATTACAACACGGCCCAAGGTGATCACATAATTATGGCCGCCATCTTAAGTTAAAAAAAATAATAATCGGTGATTGTTATGCAAGGCTTAAAAGGTCGGCTTAGGTCGTTTCTTGATTTTTTATGAAGAAACAGATTATTAATTACCGTTGAATTAATATCTTATGATAATTTACGGAAATGCTGGCATATAATGACGCAACATGATCGCTAAAACCATAGACAATACAAGTGTTGTAATTTATACCAAAAAATAAATAAACGATCAGTGCCAGGACTAACATTATTATTTCGGGTTTAATTTAGTTATACCTACAATAAATTTAAGTATTAGGTTTGGTTCTCAATATTAAGATTCTTTCCCATTCATCTAACCGTAAGATAGCCTGCCAATTACATTTTATACGACACTTGCCGGTAGTATTTTAGGTAGAATCTTAATAAGTGCTTTAATTTTGGAATTTCTTACGCTAATGTTATGTTTTGGGATCGCCTTGTTCCACATAATAATCAGACTTGTCGTAATATTATGTTGTCTGCATGAAATACTTCGTAAGCAAATGTATTGTTTTTGTGTGAACAGTTAATCATAGGGGGCGTTATAAATTTTAATTATATAATATTTTGACCCAATTACCTGGATCATGGTCACGGCTAGGATGTCGTGACGGGGAGAAGTTCTTGACACTTGACAGACACTAATGACAGCTGAGCCTGTCAAGTTCGTCTACTTCGTTTTGCGTTCTAAGGTACTATGTTACGACACACGATACCGGTAAAACACAAAATCCGTGAGTAGGTACTCGTTACAGATAAAGTTTGTTGAAACTTGAAAGACCTATGGATGACAGTTCAGGTCAAGGTCTCCCCAGCCTATCCCTTATTATGCATTAGTATTATTATGCACTAGCTATCATATTGGTCTGAACATAGATCAGTTTGCTATTGCCATAATTCTTTACTAAGAAGATTTCCTGAAGCACATCGATCTTAAGAAAGTCCCACGGTCCCAGGCCGCGGCTCCGTGTGTGCAGTGGCCCTACAATGGTCGCACGCAGATCCGTCCGTCCGTTTCAGCGCGCATTAGCGTACAATGTGCATTGCGCGGGCGCATGCATTCTCGTCGCTTTGATCGCGCCGCATAGGGTGCTGTTCCCCAACCAAGAGTTGCTCTCCAAAGCTATGTATGGTCTTCAAGGCTTTGTAGGCACAAACATCTTCTAGCGGTTACTTCACAAAGTAAATCCATTGTTACAGTTACAAGGAAAAAGTCAATTGTTACAATTGCAAGTTGTAAAGTTATCATTTACAAGTGGCCGGTCTACTGATTTGTCACCTATTAAGTAAAAAAAAAAATTTTTGTAGGTCGAACAGAGCTACTTTAAAAGTACCAGGAATATCATGATGAAAAGCCTTACCTTGACCATGTTAAATCATTTGTTAGTACTGAACTACAGTTTCGTGCCGGACGGTAGTTATTTATTGGTTAAAACATATCTGGTTAATTGTATTGACAAACTTATAATTTACCAGTCATGTGCAAGATTCCTAATCAAAAGATCGGAGAAGACATCAGGTTTTTTTTCAAACTTTTTATTAATGCACACCTCCGCTATATAAGGAGTTCTCTGCGAAATTTATTTGTAGATCCATCGTTGTAGACGTTGCCGCACAGTCAGTGTAAAGACCTTTATTAAGTAAGTACGTATTACGTGAAAAAATATTTCATCGCCAATCGATTTCGTATCTCGGTGCGGCAAGCGTTGGCGAAGGACCCGTTCTATTTCCCTGGAGGGAGGTACTTGATTTTTGACGCCCCGTATGTAAATACAGTATGTCGGTATTCGAAGCCTTTTATCGATTGTTACCTATCGTTATTTTGTATGTGCTCAAAGCTGTATCGGCAGGAGGATTTTTACTTATCGGGTAACCGACTTTTTTGTACAGCTTCAATCATTGTTTTTCGTATCCGGTCTTATTTAGTATTCGGTCTATTTAGCGACACTATCATAAATGTGATCGTCAACCATTAAAACGTCTTACGCAACCATTCGGCGTATGTGGTGTGCTCCGACGTCTACGAATATACCTCGTGTCTTCTCTACTTAATTCTATGGATCACATCTATCTATGGAAAGCTTAAGCACTTGGTTCTTTCCTGAGTGTTGGAAGCAGCTCCCATAGAGGGATAAGGTAAGGTAAATTTTTTGAGATGATACAGTGGATGCAGATTATTTGGCTCCAGCGCTGCTGCCGTCTAAAACCTTCTTACTTGCAGAATGCCGGCAACACTTGAAAGCAATGTGTACAGTTCAGCAGTAATTTGTGGCAGTCATATCTAAACTTTTTTTGCCATAAATCTGTATGGGGTGCAGTGGCGGTATGACCCGGCGGATCGCATTCTAAATTGTTAATTGCCTACTGTTACATAATTACATTAATATTAGATTAATATATTAGGCCATCTGATAATAATGTATGTAAATTCAGTGGTACTAAAACTACAATAAGGCAATAACATCATGCTTTTTTATGGGGCTGTAGGTACGAGTATGTGTACATTATATAAAGTAAATAAATAGATAAATAGACGGGTCGGTTCCGGTACTGAACGTTGTCCACGGTTTGCTTACCCGCCCTGTTATGTCCCAGCCGTGGGATTGACCAGTGTTCAACGGTGCCGAAAGATGCACGTTCTTCCTGCCACCAGAATTACTTCCTTTATAAATATTTGGAGCGTCACGCACCATAGAACGCCAAGGAGGATCCTCAAGTACGTAGATTTCGTCACGTATCACATTTTTCCTTCAACAAAGTTTGGAGATAGCGATCTGAGTTTCGAAAATTTAATAAAGTAATGAAAAATCCCAAGAGGACACTTTCGTGCAACTCAATTAACTTTAATCAGTAATGAGACTTGATTTTTATCACGTCGTTTACTGGTTAACTCAGTTTGACTGGTTATGTTACGGATTCGAATCCTGATATCTTGTGTGGACAACCGGGACCTTTAAAATAGTTATAATTTGATGAGATCATAATGCATGGTGTGGATGATCTCGAGAACAAATTATAACAGTCCTTTGACCAGAAGAAACTATTAAAATAAATACCATTAAAATACTTGGCCGTCAAGATAAATAAAACGAGCCAAGTATGTCTGTGCCGGCCATGATTATCAAACTGATTCATTTGATGACGCGTGCATTGCGCATGCCGCAACAAACCCACATTCAAGTATCTTTTTTTACTGTTTTTGCATAAATCAGTTTGTATATATTTATAATTGTTATAATATCGAGGTCGTAAATTTTCATTAATCTATCTTAGAGACAGTCTAAATAGCGTTAGATAATTAAAATTGTATGAAATGATATGCTTGGATCAGAACCATAACAGTAATTTATCTGTCAGCCGCTGTGTCTTAGTTTCGCTATTGGCTACTAGATGACGTTAGCCGTATCGTTTGTAACAAACAACGCAATATTTAATTCTGATGCACCATTTTGTATTCTTTATTTGCTTCGGTTATTTTGAACAAATATGCTTACGTGTATTAAAATATTTTTCAAATTACAAATCAATAAAAGTATTATTTTTTGTGTCACACAAAATAATTTAAAATAGAATATTTTATTCAATTTTTTTGTTATTTATTCTCATTCATGGCGAATCACTTAAATATATAATTCGATGAAACTATGTATTTTTGGGCTCGATCCATATTTCACAGACTGTAATATTTAGAATATTGCTTTAGCAAAGTTGGAACGGGATTATACGGTCTTTGTTATCATAAAGTTGTTTGAAATGCACAAATGGAATCTTAAACAGTTATCTAAGTAAATAAATTTGCACCAAATACGAATATAATTAGACATACTAATTAATGTAAGAACATATTAAATAACTAAATTGTACTATAGGATATGTCAAGAACTTATGAAAGACTAACATAAAAAAATCGTTCTTTACAAAAATAAAATAAAATTACAAAATGGATAAATTTGGAAAACATGAGTTAACATAGATACCTAATCGAATTAGTTATCTTTTTCGTATTTACGAAAATTTAAGAGAAAAAGAATAAATTCAAATTATCGGACATTATCTTTACTTTTAAAGGTTAGTTTATTTATTTAGTAATATCTAAACCAATTATTCTACAAACAAAAGTGGCCGTGAAACATTTCAATTCGCTAATTTCACCGAACGAATACGGGTGTCATTAATATGTCGTTGCACCCGACGACAATAACCTCGTAAATAATTCACTTGTGGTATATTACGTCTTGTTTCAGGCGTCAGATGTACCTGCTCCATATATACGCATGTGTGTGCGAAACACGAAACGACCATATATTGTTTTTGTGTGTGTGTGCAGGAGATCTTGTTTAGGGTTATGGTTAAGTTAAATTCATCGCGTATAATTTTAATGAAATTAAATTAATATTTGATGTGAACATATTAGAAACACGTGTACAATTAAAGATTTCACTATTAAATCGTTTCTCGGTTTCCTCAATGTTATCGTCATACCGTGAAACACTTGTGAAAACGAAAAAGAATTGGCTTTGAGCGGGACAGTCCCATTTCTGAGAAACGTGTCCCGCTGTCCCCAAGCTCTACAAACTGCCCGGCTTTGTTAAAATACATGTAGGCGTAGCGGTTCATCAAATTTACAGCCCGCGTCGTGATTGTGTGATGTATAGATCAATATCGCAATATCAAACAATCAAACAAATTTTGCTTATCAAACACAAAAAAGTCAGTCCTCCAGACCAGAGTATGTATCCTGTTTTTGAATAATTAGTAAGGGCGCTCTGCTCTGAGTGTAAAAACAAGTTTTGACACTGGCCATACTGTACCTTATTAGAATGCTCGTAACTTTATAGAGTGTAATACTGCTTTGGTAATATGATTTTTAATCACTTAAACCAGTATTCAAGAGTAGATTAACTCTTATTAACTAGAAAACCTTTTAAGTCTACGGGAAATGTAGACAAGTTGAACAAACAGTAGGACAAGAAAATAAGTTAAAAATGCACGATGGATGGCGGGGCCAGGAGAAAACCGCTGGTTTAAAGCAAGGAACATTTCAAATGTATTATTTACCGAGATTTCTTACAAAATGGGAAAACGCGACTTTTGGGAAGCGGATTCTGTGCCTGGAATCAATTATTTAAGTGTTTCTTTTATGCATGCAAACTGTTCGGCATTTTAGTGGTCCGTACAATCTAAAAAAACTGCGACCGTTACAATATTGTTTGCGTTTCATTCTTTCTCTCTGGTTGTCTGTTCTTTTTTTAAATATGAAGTTTCAATTTGGTACACATGAAACAATTCGTCACTGATTGAGAAATGTAAACCGCAAGTGACCAATTTTACACACGTATTTCATGTATTATTAAAGGGCCCGGCTACACGTCAGCGTACGGAAATTTACCAATTCCCCTTTTTTGGATTTTACTTATAGTTTACTATCGTCTTTTAAAGGATAAATCGATGTTTGTAAATTGTTAATTAGTAAAAACGTCGAATAGACGTCATAAAATGGCTGTATTTGGTTGTATAAAACGAAAATCTACACTTAAGATTTACAACAGAGATTAAAATACCATTATGGCGGTAAAGTGTCAAGGGCATAGATAAATGTCATGTTATTTTCAAATGTAATTTTAGCCAATGAACGACGTTTGACATATTTATGTCTGTGAAAATGTATTTTCTAAATCAGCATGGAAGACTCTTATAACCTACCTATCTAACCCACACGGCTAGATAAAATGATGTACTGCAGTCGTGTTAACAGCACATTTGGTTCGAGAGCCAGTAGGTACATTCTTTCTTACCTTGTCATTTCCTCGCTGACAACGCATCAGTGATATCTTTGGTCTTGTCGATGTCCATGGTCAACGGTAACCACTTACCATCAGGTGGCTGGTCTGTTCGTTTGTCAGCTTTTAACATAAAAAAACAGCATTTTTACATTTCAATAAACATTATATTAGATTGGATTTGTCTAAAACATTCGATTGTGTTGAGCACGAATCATTACTTCTTAAGCTTAGTCATTACGGTGTCAAGTACAATGCTCTCAATTTGATTGCGTCCTATTTGAAGGGTAGAGTTCAATGTGTTAGTGTAAATGATACCAAATCATCGGGATCATCAATTGTAATGGGTGTTCCACAGGGCTCTAGTCTAGGTCCGTTCCTTTTCTGGTTTATATTAACAATTTGCCGTATTTTATTAGCAAACATGCGGATATTGTACTCTTTGCTGATGACACACCTTTAATATTTAAGACTGAAAGAAATAAATTAAATTTTGACGTTGTAAACAGTGCTTTGTCCCAGGTATCGCATTGGTTTACAATAAATAACTTAGTTCTAAATGGCAATAAAACAAAGTGTATAGAGTTTGCACTACCAAATGTGCAGAAGGTAGGCAAAATCCTTAAATTAAATAACGAAACACTGCCTACCACACACACAGTTTTTTTTAGGTATCACCTTAGATTTTTACAATAAGATTCCTAAGTCGTTACGCGAGTTGCCCATTGGAACTTTTAAGCGTCGCATTAAAACACAACTTATAGGCAAGGGATATTATAGTATAGATGAGTACATGAATGACAAGGATGCCTGGACAAAATTAGTGTCGAAACCAGTTCCGCACAGGTTTAAACTTTTGTAATTACCATATGTTGTTTAAAAGATGTGCTGAGGAGTTTCTTTCGCCGTTTCTTCTCCTCATTGTTAAACCTTTTCGATACGGTGGGAGAAGCAAAAAATTACGTTCATAAGTGTATTTACAGAATACCTATATGATTAAATGATTTTGAATTTGAATTTGTTTTGTTTCTACCCATGATATGGATATATAGATATTGCCATAGATAAGTAAGGCTAAATAAATAGATATAACAAAGAACCGAAACATTAACCAGCCATAAAGATTTTTTTTTTATATATATTAATGGCGTTGGCGTAGGTACGCTCAGCCAACAGCCATAACGAATAGGCGGGTTATAGTAACAGACCAGAGACAGTCTGACTGAAGAGTTTAATGACAGTGTGAGTGACACTGAATATTTTAACCGCAATAGCTAAATGTAATAAGCGAAACATAATGTCAAAAGTCAGTAATTGTTAATTATGATTTAACAACTATTACGGAGTACATTTGAACAGATTATCTGTATTTTTTTGGAGTCTTGCCTTTTTTTTTAAACACCACCTTTATAGTGATTTTAAATATTTGATTACTTTCAAAAATTTATTTTGAAACATTTTTTTTATATAAATGCCGATGTACGAGCAGACAGACTATTCGATGTTAAGAAGTGACTGCCGTCCACAGATGTTCGTAGCACTAAAGGCGCCAGCGACGCGTCCTGCTAACTACTGACTTTGCGACACGGCACCGGGAACTTGTGAAAGCATTTCACAACTGACTGTAGAAGAGTGCTGTGCGAATTGCTATACGAATAAAGAGCCCTACCATCATGCAAGAGTACCCACGGGATTAAATTGCTGTTTACAGCCGACGATCTCCTAAGGAGGGACCGCTTGCCTTATTTATATTCTTGTATGGTATAACGACCTCCAACAGAAAGAACTGTTCGTCGTAGCCTGGTCTGTTATTCAGCAGAACACACCACGAGCAGGGAAGGTTGTGGACGACGCAAGGTTGGCGTACCTCACAAAATGATTTACAATGAGTTTAACGCTAGCACGCGGTTTACTTATTTATTACCAGATGAAAATAAACACATACAATATATTACATTTAACATTAAAAAGTGTGTGTGTGTGTGCAATTTAAACACGGCAGAATTAAAACTTCAGAAAAGTAGTCGACGACAGTATGAGATGTATATAGAGTTAACAGGGGTATTAGAATAATTGTAAGGTTTACTATTTACATAATATTTTTACCGACCTCAAAAATTATTTTATATTTAATTGTTTTAAACAAAATATTTGTTAAAATTTAATTTCAGATTTTTTTAAAGAAAGTATCTTTAAATAAATATAACATTTCAAAATAGTAAATAATTACTGTGTAATGTATTCTGTCACATTCTCTCGCCGGTTTAATCCTGTGCATTTGTGTTTGTTTTTTTATCGTAAAGCAATTTCGTTTTATTGAGTTTCAAATCGCAGCGACTCTAAAGAAGTTTCACTTCAAAAATCGTCATGGGTACTAAGTGATTACTTATCCTACTTAAGATCATCATATGGACTGGCCAGGGTACCGCCTCCTTATGTATTTTTCTGCCATAAATCAGGGTGTCGATACTGGAAGACAGTTTTTTGTAAAGACGCGTTTTAAGTCTGTGCGATAATTCTATAATTCCAAAGATAGTACAGATGATTTTGCTATGAGATTATTATATTATCGACATGAGCATAATTTTATTTAAATAAATAATTTCACCACAGTAAACCCTTTAAGTACACTTATGGATAATGGATGGATGGTAATAAGTTGTTAGATTAACCATAATAATTACCGTTATAATAATCTCATCGCGGAATAACTCGGTGATTGTGTTTGCGAGAATACAAAAACATTACTGCTTTCATTTAAAGTCAATTTTGTTACAATTAGTTAGCAGATGCCAATTATTATGTTTTGTATTTTTGTATTATAGGTCTGGATTCAGAGGGCTCAGGACCGATCAAAGTGGCGCAAGTTAGGGGAGGCCTATGTCCAGCAGTGGACCTCCAAAGGCTGATGGATGAATGGATGGATATGTCTGTACGTCAGACACGAACAGTATTTCACTTGTATCTGGAAATACTTTCTTTAGTTACTGTGATAATGCAACTTAAAGTCAAATACCGGTCTCTCGATGTATACGGGAACGAAAACATCCTGGGTTAAGAGGCCGAGTGAAATTGAGGTTTTGCTAAAATATAAAAATGTCCAACTTAATGTAAAATGTAAAAAAATTACATTAACTTGATCTATACTCATTACTGGACCAATTTCTTTAACTTGCATATAAATCCGTGTTTCATATCAGCATTCATATTTTAAGATGTTTTTAGGATTAGTTTCTTATCAAAAAGGTGTTATTTAAAACAACTGTCATACAAACAAGGGATATTATGGAGCTCGGGAGACCGTAACCGAAACTATCGAATATCCGAAATAAACATATAAACGATATTGTAAACGAATCCGATAAAAAAGTTTCGAATAATCTCGGATAGGCACAGATTCTAAATGTAACACGTTATGACAGGTTTTCGCTATCAGAGCCGCTGTATTTGCCGCGTGGCTTTCATCTTTAGACGTTTTTATTATTTAATTTTTATTCCATGATTATAATACCAAATAATCCTATAAAGGAAGTCAAACTGTTGTTACTTTGTGCATACATTAATTTTTTTTACAAATCCTAAATCATCCATAACAATCGAATAATTTCATATCCGTAATCATTATCGAAATCAATAAAATATTATTGATGTATCCACATTTAGATCTGAAATTTCATGTCCATAACAACCCAACCAAGTGACGTTTTTCTACCAGAATTTTGGAGTCGTTATTTATTCGAATTGATTTGTTCGGAATTAGTGTTCATTCGAGCCTTCTTCAAACCACGTTTATTTGAATTACTAATTATAATTATAGTTTATAATATAATTGACGTCATTTATTTGAATCGACTTGTCGGAGCCAGCGTCAATCGACCGTCTTGCGAGACAACTATTATTCGAATGGCTGTTTTAAGAATCAACAGTTGCTCGAATCGATTTCGTCGAAGCTTGTGTTAATTCGATAAAGCGTTGATTGCCCGCGTTCACGAACGGAATACTCTGTGCTCCACATGCGTTCAGTTCGAATCAACAAAGGCGGTGTCGCGTCTCACGTCGCGGCGGGTTTAAGTACATTTCCTTCATTTCAGAATTCCCGCTCACAATCATTGTAGCAATTTTCCAGAGCATCCGTCGTGAGAGGGCGGGGGTGGATGGTGATGCGAGGGAGGGGGAGCCGTCGGGAAATTTGCAACTTGTTTAATATTACTACGTTTTGCTCGCAGTTTGAATGCTATTTGTACACATGCTTAGAATAGGAGAAGAGCCATGCAGTTGCGAAGCATAGACAACACTGGAAGCAACAAACCTTCGTGGAAAGATTCTGTCGTCGCACTTTGGGAAGTGCTGGTGGCATTTAAACAGACGTCAAGGATGTGTTGTATTAATGATTTTTGTGTTATAGAAATCTATCGAAGACTATATTTACTAAAACAAATATATATATATAATCCCTAGTACAATTTGTGGTAGGATACTGTGATACAGAGCTCAGCACGGACTACTTAAAGTTATGTAATTTAAACCCTAAATGTTACCCATCGAGGAACTTTATCGAGAATGCAAATCAAAAAACGATGCATATTACAGACAACTCTAGCTTTATGTTCTGTTGTCTTAAAGTTCTGTTGCATTCATACGTTTCATTAAAACCAGGTAAAAGACAATAAATTTCCCGATCAACGATAATGTATCGTATATTAATGAAACATTAAATGACTAAAATAAAATGATATGATTGCTAAAAGACTTTGTTACAATTACTTCAACCATTAATCTACGAGTATAACGTTTCAGAGAAAATCTCTTACACAAACACACAAAACTAGACACGCACGCATGAGTTTTATTTATTTGATTAAGGTCTGTTATAAGAATGATACAATGAGGAAGAGAAAGGCCACTTGCCACAAACATACAGCCTCTTTTTTGTAAGTGGTCTCGACCACAGTGTAATGTTATAGAACTGTCACAGACAAATAAATATATTTTGTTTTTTTTTGTATTTTATGTCAACTTATTGCGTAACATACCCACGTAGAGTAAGCCGTTGTTCACGATTGTATTCCTAATATCTTGAACATGTATTGAAGTATCACACAGACACCTCCCGCCCACAACAACATTGGCATGGACATACACAGTTGACATTACATACCTGCACGGTATAAACATTTATTTGTGATAATATCATAATAATATGAACGTTCTGCGTTCAGGAATTGAACCCGGGACTACTGTCGGCAGGCAGGGCATTATCGATTTAGGTGCGAAGTCGTCATAAACAATATTTTTAATATCGCGCTCGTATATTCTGTCTTTCTTATTCAGGCACTCGGTATCAAGTGTGGGTTGTGCGTTTTGGAATTATAGCTAATCTAAGGTATAATATACATTTAGAATTGTTGAATTCTAATATCAAATATAGTATAAATACCTATCTTTCGAAGTCATCATACATCATCATGTATCATACGTTTTAATGTTTTTTTTGTGTTTTTATTGTTAATTTGTAAATGTCGGTAGTGTCGTGTGTCGTGAAATAGACGAAATAGAAGTAGATGTAGGGCTGACGTAAGGCTGATCTGTCATTATTGGCTGTCAAGTGTCAAATGTCAAGAGTTTCTCCCCGTCACCGCAGTCTCGCCGTGATATCGATCCATGTAATGGGTTGAAATATCGGTAAAACACGCAAACCTCGAGAGTACCCATTGCAATCAAAAAGCAGTGTAAGCAATTTATTTTTATAACCACTGCAAGACAAAGGAAGCTAAGTCTGGTATCAAAACTAAAAAAAAAAAAATTATCCGAACATCAATTAAATTTTAATTTATGTAGTTCAGACTTAAATGTATTTATTTGGTTTTACATTACCTAAACTATTCTCAACTTTGACAAAACATTAAATACGGCTTGACTCATTAGCAGACCTTTGTTTTCGTCGCTGAGGGGGCAGGAGGGTGCTTCATCAGGCCGCGTCCATGCGAATTGATAGAGGCATGTACTGAGCGTAATAAAAGTCAGTGTTGACGATTCAACTCAAGACTTTTCTAAGTGCGTTTAACCATCTAAGGCTACATCGTCACTTAGCATTAGGTGGGAGTTTACTCAAGCACTTGCTTATAATAGGTAAAATAGGCAAATTTTGGCTGTTTCAATGATAAGTCTGATTTCGATCATTTGGTCAAATTATTTTTAAGGAGCCCTAATATAACTATGCTATGCCATATAATTGAGCCATGAGGAAGTATCAACACGTCAGATATATGAAATAGCATACGTCAAGAATTACATTTGTCACTTATGTCATCTGCCATCGTTTTAAAGTTTTCCAATTTTGTTTTCGTTAACCATATTTATTTTCTTTGTGCAAACTGTGCAAGCGTTTAGTGGCCACTGCGATCAATGTACGCCTGTAATTAAATTAACAAACCTTAGGTGGCAGCACCGTTAGAAACATGAGGTCCTATAGGGTTATATACAGTATGCCTAAGACAAATTATTGACATCGACTTTGAATAAGTAAATCCATTCTTACTTTCACAACGTTAGTAGCAGAATCGTCCGATATGTCGTAAAATATTTAAGATGTCTCAACATTCCTATTATAATATGGCGTAGGCGGCGTGTCATTAACCTCCGGCCACAGATAATGTAACGGAAAAGATAATTTGTTTGCAAAAATACCGGATAATTGTAATAGAATAAATATAAGAGGTTGAACCCGGGTTCGATAATAATTCCTGTTATTATTATCTAAAAGGAGTTCTTGTCCTTTGTTATATTAATGTTTGTTGTAAACTTTTTTTTCCTTAATATGGCGTTGGCGCCATTACACTCAACCAAAGATAAGTAAAGCCTGTAAATTTTATTAACTATTGTCTAATTTAGTACTTTTGTTTTTTCGCCCCAAACTATTTCGGAAAACAAATCAATATCAATCTCCCTAAGCAACATTCAATATTACCCCGCAAATTATAAAAGAAAAAAGACACTATTGTCTATACAATATTATAAAAACTGAAATGTTGCTTGGCCAGATCGACACAGAGTTTCTTCTGAGTACGTAAAAAAAAAAAACAAGATATTGGATAACGGTATTTTGATTCTGTTAGCATGCCGATATTACTGGCCAAGTGTGCGTCGACAGAGTTTGCATTTGAAACCATTATGAGAAGTCTCAAATTTCTTCACGATGTTTTACTCATACAAGAAACCGATAATTAATATCTAATAAAAACATAACATTCAAATAATACTCTGCGCTGTATAGGGAGGTCCAAAAGAAGTTGTATCGATGTATCGCGTTGTAGGTATCGGATTCATCTGTAAAGGGTGTATCGATACACAATATTATCATATATCCTTGTGTTGATACTAAATGATGAAAAGGATGGTAAAATAACTAAGAGCGCTATGTCACTTGTAGTTGGGATGGTTTTTGAAATAAGCACTTGAAATGTCGTAACGGACATTTCAATTTACCTTCAAAAACTAAACAAAGGTCCGTTAGTGGTTCTAGTTAAATGATTGGATGAAATGGATGTCACGGGATTAAGTGGTCGGTGGTAGTGCTCTCTTGATATATTTCACGTGTTCATGTGTAGGATAGTTATGGATTGTTATTTATGATTACACTCTCACTCTCTCTCTCCCTTACTAGTGGCTTGGACATACACAAATATGACATCACGAAAGTCTACCATACGAGAACAAACATTTATCTGTCACATGAATGTGTGCCCCGGCTGGAATAGATCCCGTGATTTCTCGCGCGGCAGGCAGGGTCACTACAAAGTGGGTTACGGAGTCGTCTCATAAATAGCCGCTTATTATTAAGAAAACGTATCTGATACGGATATTATGTCATATTCATCTTACTTGTACTTATAGAATATTATGGACTACAATATAACTAGATTATATTTCGGACTAACAAGACATCGTCATGGCTTGAAATGATACTCGTAAGTTACTGCGATATTTTATAGAAATACTTAAATACATTGAAATGTAACAACACAAAAATATCAATAAATGGTAAGTATTCGATATTTCGTATCTTGCATCCATTGGGTATCTCGAGTTTCTAGTGCGCTAGTGTGGTCACAATATTGAAATTGGGCGTCACTATATTTAATAAAAGTAGCTACTTATTTATTAATTTTACGGCATATGTATATACAGAATTAATAGTAGGTTAATAAAAAAATATATGCACAAGCATACTATTTTTTTGTTTTAAAATCTTTTCCATTAGACTCGCAACAGAACTAAAATAATTAAGACAATAGTGGGTACACACTTACGTTCACAGCGTCAAGAACCAAGCTAGCTATCTACCAGCATATGGATATCGCATACGTACTCATGTCCCGTTGTTATAACAACGTTTTGCTATTATTCTTCCTTTGATGTAGATAAAATGTTGACTTATTTATCCGTTCAGAAAGCGATGTACTTGCTCCATCGATTCAGTTCCTCCATCTGTCACGACTTTGAGCTGTTTTATTTTCAATAAAATTGAATCAATTAGGGTTTTTTTTCCTAAACATCAATAAATTATATACCTGTCAGAGCAGTTTTGCTGTAAAAAAGTGATTGTTGAGTTGACGAATGAACTTCGAATGATGGGAAGCAAACGCTAGTACAGATTGACTGTAAGTACAATATAGATTTTATCCACGTGTTTTTGGTTACCTTGGATTTATATAGAGAGTAATGACTGATTTTTGTATCCGAGTTTCTCGTCCGCTACGTCAGGGGCGGCCGGGGGTGGTGCGAGCGGCGGGGGAGGGTGAGGCGTGGAAATTACATTCCGCGAGTGCCTCGTATCTATCACTTGCGAATTTAACTTTACTTCTGAGTTCGGTGTAGCCTCATAGCCGCGGTGTATCCGCTTTGTTTTGGAGGACGTTATATTGCAGCATTTACTAAGTAAATATTTGATAGAATGAGCAGAATGAGCTGATGAGCCGAGGGATAGCCAGCGGTCACTATTCATGAGATTTGATCGATCATAAGACACGAGTAAAGCTAAATATCCATGAACCTATTCTATGTCCGATTTTAGGAAATATTCGGGTACTTTTTTATAACATCTTTATCTATAAATAAAATAAAATTCTAACTGATCACTTTCTGCACATGAACGATATATGAGATAAACAATAATTACTTGCTGTTATTGACACAATAGAACACAAAACAAGAGTTGATAGAATTTTTGTCTATTTGTCTGTGGGTTTGTTCCCGCTAATCTCAGAAACGGCTTAACCGATTTCGTTCTGGTTTTCATTAGTGTATTGCAGTAAACATCATTTAATACTTAAAATTTGTTTCATTGCATAGTTGTTCCCAAGCGAAGCGAGGGCAAGTTACTAGTTTACAATAAAATTATGTAACAAAACTATATTACTTTACCATCTTAATTATCTAGACCTCTCCAGGCCGTATTTAATGAATGAAAAAATAGTACTCTTCTTTTATTTATTTATTATGACAAAAAGATGGTCGAAAGGTATTTATATTTAGACATAGGATATCCGAAAAACTGGAACGTGTACAGTTTGGGAGGTAGTCTGTGTAGTGTAGATTTTTAAAGATTGTTTTATGGGCGGATTAAATTGTTTGACAGTTTCAACTTGCTCCATATGATATGTAACTTTGTGCGTACCTTTTATAAAGCTTACGTATTTGGAACAGATTTTTTTATATATACAGGTTGATATTTGGATAGGGGTCGTAAGAGGTAATTCGGTTGCAAATGACCTCCCCTACATCCCCGTAACGGATTGCCAACATATTTCTAGTCACTTGTATATATTTTGATTCAATATACTCAACTTCAACTTGAACTATGTAGAAAAATACGGTTTACACGGAAAACCAGTAGTCATGGTTTCTTACCGTTCCATGACACGAGCCGTTTCATCCTAACCTAATACCTGCACAGTTGTGAATCAGTATAAAATCGCAAGAAAAATAACTTTTACAACTATACCAGTACATGTAAATTTCAAAAGTCTTATAAGCAAATCATTCCGAATAATGTTATGTGTGGATAAAATTATGTTTTGTTACGTATTTAGAACACTCGCACTACAGCAGCGTACTCGTAGCTTGGGGGGATCGTATACGAACGCGTTTAATGAACCGCTGGTGACAAAGTTTCATGAACACTCATGCTTTTTTATTTCAATAGGATTGCTATCTTATATGTGTCGCAAACAGTCATCATTACGGTCGCTTGACGGACCGCGGCAGGTGACCTGAGTGATGGCAGTCTGGCGCTGTGACTCAACACTCGACAGCGAAGGGACAGGCGCTACGGCGGTGTTCACTTATGTTTCAATCATGCTGGAGCCTAGTGCCACTCTGTGAACTGTTACATGTTTCATTTGTAATTATTATTAAAACAGTGAAATCTTGTAGAAACCTTACACTGCTCGAATAATCAATTATCGGTAGGCGAATATGACTAACCACGGTGCCAGCGATCTTCTCCGCATTAGACATATTATTCACCAGTGGTTGCCCTGTCAAATGTTTGATTTCGGCAGTGTGAACTTCCCACAAATACTACGTCACTAACCTCTAAACGATTATACATTGTAGTCAGATCAATTTAACAATCAACTTTGAATTCGTGCCGTGAGTCACTCGTAGTGAACGAATGAGCTAATATTTATTTGAAGTTGGATTTTACAAACACTTTTCGTACGTCATACTACGCTATCGGTTTAACAAATCCCAAAAGTGAGTGGTCCCGGAAGAAGAAGCGGCAAGAAACTCCCGGGAGTTTTTTCTCCTACTCACAGTTACAGAACGCAGTTATACCTACTCGTAACAGTTGCAGATTTATTCAGTTAGGAAACTGTAATCATGTAGTCATTATTGTATTCACACGAAACTGTGTGGGTTTTCATGTCTTTCAACAAATTTTTAAATAATATGGTAAGTCTATGAAAATATTTGCGTCGTTTCACCGGGTTGTTAGAGCAGCTTGATAATTTTTTGCTTCTTTTTATTTATATTGATGTTTTATGTTGTGTCGCGCTAGCAGAAAAAATGACAAATATTTCTTTCTTATTTCTTTACTTTTTCGTGTAGGAAATTTCATCCACTTTCATTAATTTGTAGCAGCGTTTACCAGGCTGTCATAAATCACTAGTACGTCGATCTTTCAATAATCCAATCAAAGCGGTTCCCTCCGAACTAATGTTATTGTCGAGCCGACCAGCTATTATCTGGCCGAAGCGAGCATCTGAATGTCCAGTCACGTACCCGATAGAGAGAGACGGATGACCTCGAATGCATTATGTGCGAATGGAATAGTTACAATGATGTAAACAATCCAAGCGACACAATAACGAAAGATCTGAAACAAATATTACATTTACGCAATTTAGAGCTCTTTGCTACAGTTTGAGAGTTCAGAGTTGCTGGTTAAGTTATAGCTGAAAATTCGCAGCAGTAGGTAATATCGTTGACATCTTGCGTCTATCACTATGATTTTGAACTATTAGATAGAAGCAATAAGATTGAAATTGTTGTTGTTCCCGGCTAAGTTTCCAAACGCCATTTTCATTAGTCGATAGTGAAGTGGTGACATCTATCTTATGTTTCTTATATCGACACGGCCGTCACCGACAGGATCCGATTGGGGTAATAAAGAAATTGGAATGTTTTATATGTATGTATCTGTGTAAATATAAAATTAATTCGTTTAAGTAATATTTCCAAGTGTAAAGTCGCGGCAGTTACCAAGTAATACTTTGTATAAGACAGTTTTATTAGTTTCTTACTGTATGGGTATTTCGTTTTTTACTGATTTAAACGGAAGAAAGTACGGACGGACAACTTGATACACAAAAGTAAACAATGGTACATTGTAGATGCAAAAAAAGGCGTGCATAAATGTTTTTACAAAATGGTTACATGATTCTGTATTTGAGTTTAGTTTTTAATTAACCACGTTAGTGGTCATTGCAACCTCTGCAATCTGTAACTAACTTAACACCTAAAATTACATTGAGTGACTGCTACCAAGCAATCGAACCGTTTATATCGCTGGCCAGCTACCACCCTCCGTTTAGAATCAACCTTAAAGTTTTTAACGTATATCGGTCAAGGAGAGTCGGTATGAGCGGGTCCCTCAATTTTTCTTCGCCGTCGTGTTGGTTACCTATCTGCTCGGTTGTAAGCTAAAGAAAAAAACCAATGATTTTAGCAAGTATAGGGAATATTCTGCCATGCTGGCCACACGCATTCAGGTATGGGTAAGCATAAAACGTGTATTTTTTAAACCCTATATGGGTAACAACGTGATTTTTGAAACCACATTACCGTGATCCAAATTCGAATACGGAAACGAAAACCTTTGAGGAAGAATAAGATCTAATGTTATGAAAACATTCGTAACTCGTATCCACTGTCAGGTAACAGACTCAGTTGAAATGTATGAAGGCTATATTCTAAACGGTTAAATGAGTGTACTTTAGTAGCAGACCCGCGTACACCCGCACGCCGGTACAGCCGCACGCCCGCGGGTGAGTAACACGCGGCCGCGGCTATCGCGCGCCGAATTTTTCACTCGTCAACGCGGAGTGATCGCGTTTGGTCGCCGACGTAGCGTCAGCACACAAATTTTTATTAGATTAATTATATCTTACATTCCGCCTGCTTTTGACCGGCAACGCACCAGTGTCGCCCTTGTTTTTTCTGATGTCGTGTACGATGGTGACCACTTGCTATCTATTGGACCGTTTCGTCATATGCCGGGCATTTATAAAGAAAAATACTTGACTTGCCAAACTAAATCCTTGCTTATTGTTGGATTATAATCGTGAAAGAGCATGTAAGTGGACTGTAAATTCAAAAATCCGAGAGGCGATACACACACGTTTATTGCTGTAGAACCAAGAGAAGGGAAGAGGGCGGAAGTTACAAAAATCATGGTTACCATCATACAAAAAAGATATATCTGTTAAACCACAGATTAAATAAATCTAAACATCTAACTAGATTATCTAAATGTTAGACAATTTAACAAATCGTTTGTCTTCAAGTCGATTATACTAAGCTATCGCGCTTTACCGTCCAAGGGTACATCATCACTTACCATTTTACAGCAGCTGAGATTCTAGTCAAGCAATAATTTAGAATTAGTGAAACAAAAATATGTTTTAGTGCTTTCGGCGAGATGTAACGGAACGGTGCTTGCAGCGGCAAAGGCTTTTATTCAAGGATGAAACTATTTTGCGTCTCAAAAATATATGATAGCACACAGAGGTCTTATAGGGGTTATCATAGTTTTCAACAGCTCGTGTTGCTGTCGGTACCAGCGTCACTGGCGCGCTACGCGTGCCGCGCGCTGATTTACCGATGCGGCGCGTGACGTAGCGACACTAGCTCGCCCTGTCGTGTGACAGTGTCACTATCGAGCCGGTGATGACATTAGTCGCCTCTGTCAAAATTACAACGCGCGTTCATCTACTGCGACTGCAGCATGTACACCGAAGTCGGACGATACTACAGAACATAAGGCAGTAAAATAGTATTACGTAGTACTCGGTCCGAGGTGGTCGTTGACCCGAATGTTAATATTTTATCTGTGGTGCTTTCTTAGAACTGTGCCACGGTTAAATAATTCAAAAATAGTTGAATAAATTAATTTGAAACACATAATTCAAAGTCTGTCATCAGACCAAAATGTTTATGGATTTCATTCATGTCTGATTAATGTAATTGAAGTAATTATTTAATCCTTTTCTTCATACGTTTTCTTTACACATATGACCAATTTTTTTTTGTTGAATTTGCATCAGTGTTTAAGTTACGCTGATTTTTTTGCATTTTTAACAGACTTCAAAAATGGAGACGGTTTTAATTCGTTTGTATATTTTATATGTATGTTCATTCAGAACTCCGACATACATTAACCGATTTAGAATATTTCTATTTTGTTTGAGAGGATATACTTCTTGTTTCATCTCATTTAAATTTGAAGGGAAAATTCCACCCCTAAAGGTGTAATTTTGTAAGGTGTGTATTGGAGACGAAGCAAAAAAATTGACCTTTAAATCGAAGTCGGGTTTTTTGTTAAAATATTTACTTGTTTATTAAATATATGTTGCAATAGAAGCAAATACATGAATCGTTTTTCAGTTCCTATGAGTTTCTGTTCTGACCAATGTGACCAAAACCAGCTATCGCTCCATGACGCAAGCAGAGTGTAATCCTTTTTCCTAATTACTACACTAACTTGTTTGTACTTGTTGTATTGCTTGTGTAGTATTGTACGCTACTGTTTGTAATTACGAAATATTTTTCTTTCTTTCTTTCTTTCAATTGCCTCAAACAACGTGCGTTTGTTACTGACACGTGAAGCTTAAAAATTTGAGGGACTAAATTTACCTTCATGAGTCTGAGTGCAGATAAATATTTATTACAAATTACAGAAATATTACAAGTTACAAGTTCTGTTCCGTGTCAGCGATTTAAACGCCGAGATAAAATACCGTTTTCACGAGTTACGTTTTTTAATTATTGCGAGAAAAATATGTTTGATAAATACTTACTACATGCATTAACCACATTTTATTATAATGGCTAATTGTAATTAAAGAATTGAAAGTAAATGTAAATGCGTATAGGTAATCTGAATTGTAAAGGTGTTTTCCGTCAGTGAGCGAAAGGGTGTTTCTCTCACGCGGACTACGGAGCCAAGTACTGTTTTTGTATTCTCTTAATGCGGACAGGAGATCCGACCTCAGCAGCGGGCCGTTTATAGGATGATGATGTTGAAGAATTACAACCACTATTTTATATTTATGGTGATTTCCATATCTTCAAATCGCTACTAATATACGAATACTATATATACAGTTTTAGATGGAAAAGGAAAACTACAATAAAATTCTTTTTAAAAAGAAATCTGCGTACCTAAGATCTCATATAGTGTTCAAAGTTTTATTCTTTCTGGGAGGTGACGTATCGCTGCAAAGGCTGAGATGATATATTGGTTTTTAATTTGTTGTTGACATTTACATATACGCGTTGATGTATTATGCAGTCGCTGTGAGTTGCTCAGTTTTTATGAGCGATTCGAAGAATACTATTAAGTTATAAATAGGTCTCCTTACTCATTGGAAACCTAATGCCCGATGCCCTGATTGTTTGTAGCCATGGCAAAGCAGATTTAAACCATTTTAGGATTCATCTTACTTCGTATACCATCGGAGTCTGTCGTGTCATTAATAAGTCCGGCGCGGGTGAGTTACCGCCGGAACCGGGTATTACGGAGCCGAAACGCACTGCGGTGCGCCAAACAATAACAATAATTCCAACGAAAACGGAAATTTCCTAGCGAAAAATCGTTAAAATGGCGGACAGAGTCCAGCGCGCGCCATCAAAGTATTATTTGGTCCATTAAATGTGAAATAGTTGCAGTGGACGTACTAGGAGCGGAGCGGCAGGCGGGAGGTTTTAAAATACGATTTATTACACTATCAGCGGTTTAAAAGCCGGCCCTGTGCGCCTGGTAGGCGCATGTAGCGGGCGCGGTGGCGCAGCGGGTGGCGCCTGTAGCGGCGGTCCGGCGTCGATCCCGCTCGCCGGCCTCGGGTACAGGTTGTACACATTTTCCATATTATTATGATTTACGTAGATAACCTTCCCGGCGGGCGCATTCGTTCGCGTGATTTATGCCATATATAAATATATCTTTGCGTAATTGATTGCAAATTAAGCATTAACGAGTCCGAGACGGCAGCGGACGTGCGTGTTGAAGTTCTAATATTTTATGAAGGACAAGCTACAATACTAATCTATTCATGTTCCGTGTTACGCTCTTTAGTAGTATTAGGAATGTCAATTTTAATTTATTCATTTGCGGTTCGCTCGGACGACTGTGAGTCCACGCGCACGCACACGCGCACGGTCGCGCCGCGCCGCCGCGCCGCCGACGCACGAGCTTGCGTGCGCGTCGGTGCGTGCGCGTTGGTCGAGTACGTTTGTAGTGAAACTGTTTTTCAGTAATCGGTAATGTATATGTATCCGATACAAACGCCATGTACACATTCATTTTAGTTTATTAACTAGGCAGCACTCAATTTACATTTGATTTATCTATCAATTTCGCTGTTGTATTTAATACACCTATAGTGGTTTTCTTTGGTTGTGATCGGATTAGAATGTTTCGAGGATAAAATAATAGATGCATATTTTTTTTTGCGTGTTAATTTAATGCTACACAATCCCACCCGGTTGGATAGGCGATGTCGCGTTGTATGCGGAAATGCACTAGGTAAAAGCGTATTCACTCCTGACTTGAAGCCAATTCCATTCTTTAGTGAAACGTGTAATGTTTCGAAGCAAGTCCTCCGTAGAGGGATCTATATGAAGAGAGGATGGATAGTCACGCTGCGGCCAGTCGTTCGATGTAGGAAAAGGGATCAGAGAATGTTATATCCGACATACTCGTAAGATCAATAGAGACGTAAGATCAATCATTGAAGTAGTAACGGGTCTCTGATTGATTATTCTATTGGTTCGAAGTACTCGTGGCAACCGGACATGCAGTTCACATGTTTTTATGATCGATTTGTACCGGCCGTAAACTACACTTTGATTACGGTAGGTTATATTTACACAAGGGATAGGTACTCACGATGTTATTTCGGCGTACAATATAACTCATTGTGAGTTAGGTTTGAAACCAAATTCAAAATTTATAGTTATATTTAGTCAATAAAAAGGCAAGTTTAAACTTAACATTTGGGGACGAACTAAGTTAGTTAGTTTAACTAACTGGTTTGTCAGTTAAAGGATCTTTGATAAGATAAATGATAGCGAAGTTTAAATATGAAATAAAACTTACATGATTGAAATTATCCTATTGACTCAACTGGATTCTTCAAGAGTAATTCCCAATATTATTTTATACCGGGCGGATAAGCTAACCTAGCTATAATTCAATTTTTATGTGCAGCAAATGAGCACACTCTGATGGTGAGTGACCACAGACGAGTTGTCGTTGTTACGAGCCGTCTACGATCAGCCTGTGTGGTATTTCCAATGATTCATTACCGTCGGCGGCCATCGCTTACGTTCTAAACGGTGCGTTTACCCGAGCGCCGATCTCATCTTGTCACCATTAGTTATTTTGTAAGTCAAGGACCCGCGTTTTGCTACCGCGTACCTCGTATTAATCATTCTGATGTTTATTATTGCAATGAATCTGTTGTACCGAGACGGCCCACGGAGGTCACGGCTCGAATAAGGAGTTATTGATTTTAAGTTTGAAATGTGCCGGATATTGTAAATGTAAACTGTAACGATAACGACGAATACAAACCCTTCTCGAAGTTTTCCACCTGGTTGTTGGTTATGTGACCTAGCAGTAAGACACAGTTGACGATATAAGACGAAACATAGCTCTGATACGAAGTTACGTCTCGTTACAAAGAAGAATTATTCGAATTGTGGTGTTTTATTATATATTTTAATCAGTAAAGCGTCTTTGACGAGAGATTCCTGATTCGATTCTCGGCAAGTACAGACAAGTGGGAGACAAATGTTTCTCGTGTTACGTCAACCAAATCCAGGAACCGGCGGAGGTGTCGTGTTCTGTTCGCACGACCGTCATTCCCGTCTCCATCATTGGACGGGTCTCACCTAATTTTAGTTTAGGTTAGTTTAATTAAAATAAGTCTTAATTCCATTGTAGAATAAGAATACGAGCATGTCATAAGTGTCGACTCCTTATTTCGCGTTCTACTGTGGCCCGTTGTTTAACTCTCGGGTTGTTGATAGTTATATTTATTATTTACAAATATAACTAACTAAATAACAAACGCTTAGAAAGTATACAAAAAGTTTTCTATGGCACCTAACGTACTCTTGAAATTTGGCGAAACAAACCGATACAGCAATAGATTAGCTTCTTTCAAAATGAAATCTTTATTAGACGCGAGCCGGACAAGGTGTTTATTTTTTACCTACAAGGGGCTCTCTAGATGTGTCTCAGTTATGTTTATCACTTATGTTTTTTACCGCGACTTAGCTACCAAGATATTCTATTATAAGCAGAAACCACTATCAAATGATAAAACATAGTATTGAGTATCCTTGTCAAAGGAGGGTAGTTGGACTTGCTCATTCGCTTGCTTGGCGGCGCTCAGTGAGGACGGTTCGAATAAATCCGTCACTGTGAAAATAATCAGTTTGTTTATTATTATGATTCTGATAAAGTAAATCTAGGGTGGGTTATTTTGTCTGTTTTTTTTTATAAATTTCGATTTATGTTCCTAAAACTATATGTAATATTCTAATTATGCGCCATGATAAGATACCGAAATGCATCAGTCAATAGAATTGTAACGGAATACAATATTACCCCGAAACCATACAATCGGTCCTTTTCTCGGATGACAGGCAAGCTTAAAAAGAAAACGCTAGGAACTAACAAAAAAAATTAAATTTGCAATTTTGCTATGATTAAAGTAATTTTGAAATAGTGAAAAATTCCAATTTCGAATTAGTATTGTAGGTAACACACATATTGATCTCAATCACCCAATTACTCTCAATCTCCTGAGTCCCAATGACGTTCAGATACTGTACCTAAAAATGTCATCTAAGGATGTGCTGATTTTGCAGCCGTTTTATTGCACTGAGATTTCACAGTACTGTTTGCTGAATTGCGGTGAAGTCGCTAGTCCACACAAAGACAAAGCATCGAATCAAGTTTCGTAAAACCCGTGTGGTAGTCTGATAAACGCTTCACTGTCTCGGCCTGTTCTGATACAGGTGTTCTGGTGTCTGCTGGTCGCAATCGCTCGGTCGCTCAACTAAATTAATGACTTCTAAACTCCATTCACACGATATGACGGCACGTCGTGCGATACTTAGGTCGTTTGATCAATTCATGTTTCAACTCTTGGCTTTTAGAATGGTATGTCTTAAGCACTAAATCTGTAAACAGATAGGTTAGTAGATTGAAAGTCGACAGTGCTGAGGAACCGGTTTCGAAGTCTGAAATTTAATATAAGAGATAATTCTGTATTTGCTGAAAAAATCATAGCAAGGAAACAGTCTTGGTTACACTTGGACTTCAATCACATTTGTTTAACGGCGATTCGATTAGAAATACCATGTTCACTCTTGAACTGAAGCCGGCAAAAATATATATTTTTAAACTAAACTAATTACAAAAAAATCACAGATTTCGTGCTTCACACGACTATCGAGTACATTGAAAATGAATCTATGGAATTCGAAAAATGTCGTTCTGACTTTTTGACTTTTTTCTAAAAGGTTAGGCTATAGGGCAAACCCTTAACCCGATCGTCTTTGTTTTAGGCTCAATTTGTAGCTGACTAAATTGTCCAGAGGAGATTTTCTCAAATTTTTCATATCATTCTTCGTTTCCAAGATATCGAGTGCCAAAATCAAAAATTCGGAAAAAATTAATATTTTTTTTCACTATTTCGACCATACCTTTGTTTCGTTTTTGACTTGCTCGAATAATTATTTTTGCACCTTACATCTCTCGTGATTACGCGTCTGTTGAGCCTTTTTTGAAAATCATATCTTCACAACTCTTCGAGATATAAGGGGATCGCACTTTTTCGTGAAATCGGAGCCTACACGGGAACGAACGAAAAGACATTTCCAATGTCAAAATTATTTGATAACAAGATTTCACCATATTCTAACCTTTCGAATCATTTACAAGTAACGTAAATTTAGTTAAAAATATCATTAGTTGTCTGCGAGACGTTGCAAACTTAATTATCCGGTAATCGTGCCGGATAACCTGTCTTATTGTTCCGGATCTACGCAGGTACTGTACGATACCAACGACAGCATGTCAGTGTTGCTCGACAGCACTTTAATAAACTTATTTATCGATATTATTATTATAACATACTAATTTAGTTTTAAGGCAATTTGTACAATAGAAATGTTTGTTTTGTACAATAGAAATAAGCGACAAAATCTTACAGTATTTTTAGCTGATTTTAGTTTTTCTATATCTATTGCCAACCAATGAGCAGATCGTCTACTTTATCGAGTGTTACTCATGTCCATGAACGGCGTTGACCATATTTACCATCTTACGCTTACCATCGTATGTGATTTGCACCAACAGTCCCGTAATACAAAAGTCGTTGGAAATCACAAAATTGTTTATGACTTTACTTACGTTCGTTCATTGCTTCACGCGTTCTTTATAAATACCTGTGCGTGTGCGCATTCGTGTGAAATGTCTCGCTAAAAACTCTTCGAAAGTCTAGTTAAACACATTGATGGTAATCAATTTCACACGTCCTATTTAACCGCGATATTAACCGGAAAACGCTGACCGATCCCGATAATTAACTCGACGGACACACGCATAATCGTGTTATGCAATTATAATTTTCATGCCGACGCTCCCGCCGTTTGTTTGTTTGGCGTAAAACTTTAATTAACCAATAAACATGTCGCGCGGCCCGTCTTAAATTAGCCCCCGCAGAAATTGCGAACGCTGCGTGCCCGCGCCGCCCTAGTACTCCACCTGGGAGCTATATTTATTATTTAGATTATCCTGTGGTTTCCAGTTATAACTTCTAAACAATGATTCCGGCAAGGTATTCCCAACGCTTGTTCTGACTGTTTGGTGTTTGAAAAGTTTAAACCACAAAATACTGTTACACACCGCGTAAAATTTACAGCCAACAGGTTGACAGGAACGAAAAATATGTCTCTTGACAATATTACAAACATTCACAACTAGTAAAAATAAATCATATATGTAGGTATACATACATACACGTTACTTAATACCAATGAAATCTTACCTAAAATAATAAATAATGCCACGAGACTTTGATACAATAATTAGTGAAGGCATTACAAAACCAGGAGCAGAGAGAGAGAGAGAGATAGAGCAGACACCACAGAGTAGAAGTATAGATTAATATCACTTTCATTTGGGCTTAGTGTGCAGTGGCTTGTAACTTAGGTTTTGCAAACCCTACCTCAGTACCTGTCGGGAAGTAACGTTATTGTGAGAAGTAATATATTAATACATTGTTATTATTATTAGCATCATGAGTTCCGGCACGGGCCCACGAATCTTTTTGAAAGTGTTTTACTGAAATGCTTTTAAGCTTCTTCGTAAATATATGTAACTAAATATTCCTATTTATGTTTTAAATTCAATAATTAAATCACTAAACTGGTATTATTATCTTTCCGTGAAGCCTGTCAGCTAGCTACCACCCTCCTGCTCGAGTCGGCCGCCAAACGACTCGTCGTGTTCCGGCTGGGGGCTCGAGAGCCAGTTCATTCTTTCTTATTTTCTTCTCATCTCCTAGCTAACAACGCATCAATGATACCTTTGCTGATATCCTTGGGTGATGTTGACCACTTACCATCAGGTGGTTCGTCTGCTCGTTTGTCGGCTATTAGTGTAAAAAACAAACTGTTTACAAAACGGATTAATTGATTGAAATATTGTACCTTTTTTTTAATAATTAATGTTTTAATTACTTTCTTTTGCCAATGACAAAACACGCGATAATTATTAATTACAAGATAAAATGTCTACGGACTTTCATATGTGTGTGTTTTGGTTTGTAAGTGCGTCAAAATATTATTGGTTTCCTTAAACTGGGCTTGATCGTCGCCGAACGCAAGTTTCTTTCGAGAATATGAGGTGTAAAAGCCATGTCCCGAGACACTGGTCAAGTTTCGTATTCACCGCGCGGGGTTTCCTTTCATGTTTAGTTCATTATGTTGATTCATAACACAGAACAATTCCATGTATAGATTTAATTTAGTGTCACTTTCGTTCCGTAGTAAGTAAACTTTTATACCTGAGCCATGGGGCACTTGTAATTTTAACTTGGTTAATAAATAGCTCTATAGTAGTGGTGTGTTTTTGATTATGTTGCCTTGGTACAATTAGCTGCAAGAGTAGTCTCCGAATCTGGAAGCTTGGTACGGAGGGATACGTTCACAATTAATTTATTTAATTAACTGTATTTTTGTCGACAATTTGGTAACCTAAGTTTTGTTGGTAGATTATTATTTACAAAACATTGTTCGCGCTGAAACAATTCCTTGTATGCAGTTTTGTGACGTAGATTCGTTTAAGCACTTTAAGGAATTAAACGGGAGCGAACGGCGTCAAATCCATATAAAGTTCGGTATAAGCGTAAAAATATGTGCTAGGGACGCGCTCGCGAGCGCTTCCGTGCGATCGGAGTGATGTACTTTTAAATCGACTTCATTTCGGTTCAGCAATTTTGGTAGTGGCGCAACTGTAACGATCATGTATCCGACTCGGATATTCGTAATTGTGTCTGAAAGTTAAAAGTAACCGCAGCGGTAAGTTACTCTGTAAGCGCAGAGACTTAATATTACGACTTGATCTGATCGATTCGACTTATCGTTTTATCGGGAATAATACATCAGATTTAAGGATAACAATAAATTAACAAATAAAGATTGTTCGGTGTTATTCAATTATTTAGTTAGGTTTGAATAGGATTTGCCAGTGTTGATCGTAGAGTGGTTTTATTTCACATTATTCTTATTAATATACCAAAAAAAGGTATTGGAATGTTTCCAAAATGTAACGTAGGATGACCTACAGACAGGTGGAGTTCGCGCTTTAAATTTTACATACGTAATTGTAAATGACGTTAACGTACACATTTATAGTATTTTGTTTGTAGATGGATAACGTTATTATAAGATTTTGTAGTTCGGCTACTTTCAAATAAATTACGAGCTCGTCTGCTTTTTAATAAATAAACCGATCTTACTACGATGACGAATTTTAAGCATAGAAGAATGAATGCTACTTGCACTAGGTGTACTACGTACTGCAGATCCAAAAAAAAAATACTTTTGGTTTGGTGAAGTACCTGTCTAAGATACATAAATTAGTCGTATTGTCTGAAACTGCCACGTATGTAGGTTTTGATATAGGAAATGCGTTAAATCCAAATTTTTCTCGAGAAAAACCGTGTAAATTTTTAACGTACCCATACATAGACTGTAATTTTTGACATCCTCAAACTCTGGAGTTCTCAAACGCGGGCCTAACTGTATTTATTTCACAGACATTATTAATAGCAATTGTCTTGTCTGTAATTTATAATTTTATTTTTTATTTTATCAACGGCTACGTTAAAGCCGGATCAAAGC
>PDGT01000029.1:2910660-2936567 GCA_003671415.1 Megathymus violae | reverse complement strand
TCCAAGCATCCGCGAGCGATACAATCGTTGCGTTGCTCACTGCTCCGCCGTAGGAAAGAAGTAGGGCTGCGCTCGACGAAATGTGAATGACGTATAGTGGTTTAAGTTCCTGTTTTAATTTCGCTTACACGTGGATGTACATTGAAGGAGCAGATTCGCTGATCTTCGTGTTGTGAATGATATCTTTGTCCGAACAAAAATGTCTTTAATAGGAGGAACGTTGGAATTGTTATTTTTTGCTTTTATAACCTTTTCGGAAAATATGGTTTACCAACAATGAGGAGAATGAAACGGTCACTTGCTAAAACAGAGCGTTTCCGGTGTGTTTTTACTAAATCAGATCAGAGCCGATTACAATAGTGTTACGTTCAAATATAATACATTTCATGTCAATACATCGACATACTACGGAACGGGTTGTGGGCGTCTTTGAATGCTAGCGGTGACTGACTGAGACTGGCGCGGGTGGGTTGCATTCACATTACCCCTTCCGTAGTGGACAAAAATAATTTTAAGTCGATTTGTGTAAATTCAAATTAATAACATAATTGTTTTATACTCCTCCACACTATTGTCTGGTCAAGTGTAAACTTCACCAATTTATGAACTTTCAGGTGCGCAGTTCCTTACAGTGTTATTTCTACTCCAAAACAAGTGTTACTTACTTGCTTAAGTACGCAACTTGGAAAACTTTGCGGAGCGTACAGGATTTGAACCTGGGCCTCCGTGCTAGAGGCCGATACTCAAACTTGTCGTTATATATCGTAAACGTTCATGTCATCCGGTTAACAGAAGTGAATTACCGGATTTTGATATTCAATGACATCGACAACTGGTTAATCAAAGAACCAACGCAGTGTTGCCAGTCCAATGGCACGCTATCCGGTACTAATCATTGTGGTTGTTATAGTCTTTATTTGGAGTGCGTCGACAACAGTCTAGTGACTGTAGTATGACAATATATGTATTATAAAATATTATTTTTTATTCGTTGTAAGTGTTGTAAGACGTAACAAACATGTCGCGCTAAAGACGGTAGCCATGTTTATGATGAACTTAAAGGTCACTAGAAAAACATTCATAAATTGATTTACAATATTATAAGGTCATAATAGAAATAAGAATAATGTATGGTGCCCAATAACACATTTTTAAACGAAGAAAAACTTCAATAATCCCAACTGAGTGCCATTTTGTTACTGTGCAAGTTGAATAAATTTCGAAAAATCCCGAGATTAGTAGTAAAACGAAAAAAAGAAACATTTTTTTTAAATTTGGAATAAATGTTATTTTCCATAGTATTGTTGGAGCAAAGCAAAAAACCCGGTGGAACAATGTGCGAACCCTGCAGCACGCGTCACTGGACCCGTCCCGGAGTGCCATTACTCACTGTCGTCCGCCATTTGCGAGCCCCGCCCGCTACGAGCTACGAGCTACGAGCTACGGCGTAGCTCACGACGCTCCGCTCTTCTGTGCGCCTGGTATTTTCCATTCAACCATTGATAACTACTTTTTAGTCTTTTTTACTCTGTAAGGTGTTTCCAATGGACGTGCTCGTATGATTAAATAAATAATATAGATATCTACGTTCAGATCTAGTATACACAGACATAGAACATCCGAGAAGAATTTTGACTTTCAAATCCCTTTTCTCTCATACCTTCAATGGGCAAGGTATTTTTTAACACAAACTAATTCATTACAGTGATCACACCTGACGGTTTAGTGGTGAAGCTCATTAAGTGAAGCCGAGATGATAAGATGGGTGTCATTCTTTATCAATTACTCACAGACCCACAACAGACTTTGGCCTCAAATAGTATTATTTTTGTGAGGGCTCAAATTAAATTCGAGGCATGTTACGATAGAGACCAATAACGTTATGTGCTATTATTTGTGTATAGCATTTTTCGTTTATGGTTTTGAAATTGCGTGCGACCATGTTTCAAATAAGTTAGACTGATAATTAAGTTAAGGCCGCATGTATTCTGTTGCAAACAAGCGGGTTCTCCGCACCCATCGTGGTCAACGACGCGCCAGTGTCGTCGTCGTACTGAACCAGTGACTACTACACCTTTTCAATAGTGTTATGATTTGATAAGGAATCTAGGTTTACCCTCATGTACCGCTGATCTGACATTTTATTTAATATGTCACTTTTTCCATTCGTATTTTAATTTCCCATTGGTCTCCTGTTCGTTTAGTCCTAGATTCAAGAACCTGATACTGAACGAACAAGTTGCTTTGTAGTTAGGAAAGGGTGGTATTATAACATATGATCAATAATACAAAATTTTTTTTTTAGTTTTTTAATATTTTTTACACAATTCGTAGCATTCATAATGCCGACACATTCCTCCCTCCACGACGTCCCGTCAGCGAATCGGTGTTAATTACTTTACATTGTAAACCAGACAAATTCGTGTATACTTCCGTATAATATATACCTCGCCGAAATTATACAAAACAAATATATAATGAACATTCTTTGTAGCCGTGTCGTTCGATAGAGCCAGTCGCTGCGAGACGCACCTTGTATATTAGTTCCTATATTTACAATAACTCCATGACTTTCAAACTCATTATGTATAATGTACATATACATATAATAAAGAGAAAAATCAAAATAAAATTCTTCAATTAATACATTAATACCTAACAGCTACTATTTAAGACTTTCCTCTTAATAAAATATATTACAAGAGTGACATTAACAATAAAATAGGGCAATATTAACAAAGACCGGTATTGAAGGTCACTGTGGCTTCCAACTCACAAAATTATAACTTAATACTGAATGTTCAATGGAAATAAACGGTTTATACAAAGGAGAGTGAAAAGTGCTTGTAAACTCAGGTATATTTACAAAGGATAACAAATTTCTAAAATGATTTCCTTTGCGATGTGATTGCTTCCGTCACATTTTACTTCTAACACTAATAAATATTATCGAGAATTCATTTGAAAATAATAAACTGTTCCTTTAGAAAAATATACATAGACGTTGCCTAAATTTTGAATTTTAAAATTCATAAAACGCGGCAAGATTTCAACATTGGTATGACCAAATCAGTGTTGCCATAAAAACAGTCACATCGCAACGTGACGAGTACAATGGTAGTTATTACACTAGTATAAAGCTTGATTTCGGATAACTTTTTAACTATCAAAGTTATACCGTAGCTAGGGACCAATTTGACAAATTTATTAATAGCTCCCATTTCGTATACATGGATAAGGCTGGTAATGTGAAATTACCCTTCAAATATTGTGAGGATTCAAAAATATCTAAGTATTTGGTTCCGTGGTCAGTAGTACATTATACATATATTTCAACCATTACAATCTAAATACAGATAACACAAGTGAAACGCAAACTTCGTTCGTCTGTATGCGAGTAGCATTCCACGGAACGGAGACATATCCATTGGTTTTCATAAAAAACGCGCCGAAACCAACTGTCATGTGTCACTTTGGCGATGTCGATCTGTTTCAGTGCAATATTTTTTTTAAACAATGACACAATTAAGAAATTCGAAAGCTCAATTATAATTTCAGTCGAAGAAATTTACGTTCAAAGTTCCGTATATCGTATAACTCGACATCGACACGAGTTCCTAATTAGCTTTAACAATGCGACCTTCCGTTTACGAAGAAGACGATCGTTGTCAGGTATCAGAACAATATAGAGCTAAAAATCTCATCGCATTTAACAATGTAAAATATTATTTTTATCGTATACATCGGTTACAAATTGTGCTACATTATTGAACACCAAGGCAAGGTGAAACTATGATATCCGAGTCCCAATATCACCGTAATAATAAATATAGTATATAATTATATCATACATAATATATAATTCAAAGATATGTATGTCACCTGTAAAGCAAAATCACAAAACTACGGCGCGGACACGAAACGTAAGGGATGCCAGCAATTGACGTTCACCTACAATTACGTTTGAGCTCGATAATTGAATAAATTAGTCATAGATAGGTAACAGACGCGAGACGATCGAACAGAAATGACAACTGAGATTTTATATTAAAAAACCTCCGATGGTTGTTCCCAAGTACATCGGGACCGGCGCGCACGAGCGAGAGCGACGTATTCAACGCTTACGCTACAAGAACGACACATTTCGAACTGTCGATGAATCCCGAAAATCCGCGAGTCTCGCTCGTGCGGCCCGAGCCCGCATAACAAAAGCTATTCACAAATAAATCGTATCTATGTAATCTATTAGATACACAACTCCTTTACAAAAATTCCCATCTATTACCGTCTGTCTTCAGCGACCCGGTGATAGTTACAACTTACAACTATTCAATTATTTATTTATATTTACGTAATAACAATACACAATTAGCTATAAATATTTATACGATAACTATCAAACCGTTTTTATTGTTACGTTCATCGACGTCCTTCCTTTAGTTCCGAGAGCTCCGACTGACGGAACCGTTGCGTTCATAATATTTATATAGGGTGATTGCACCAGTCGTATTATACAGCGTCCACATAGTCACTTCGCGTAAATTTACATTAATTTAAACAATAAAGTTGACTTTAAATCTTAATTTAGGAGATCGTATACTGTTTCAAATATTACAAAATGTTTCACGTATGTACATGTAGCATCGTTCTCCTGTTAGTCGTGTCGTATCACAAGCCGCGTCGAGCCGGCCGGCGCGGGCCGGGTCGGGCCGGGTCGGGCCGGTTCGCACCGGTTCGGGCCGACTCGGGCCGGTGCGGGACGAGCGCGGGCGGTCGCGCGCGAGTTCGCCAGACGACGACGTGACGGTTATTCATATCTGTAACAATGACACGCAAATTAGTGTTTCGCTGCGATGTGTCGCCTAATTAGAAAACTGTAATCAAGCGGGGGTCGTGACATTGTTTTACTAAAAACTGTGATTCTTTGTTTTATTTTAACATATAAATACGATGCGAAAAATTGCGTAGCACACAAACCTTATGAAGTCGTGTCGTACTCGAACACGAACTAAAACTGTAAAAAAAAAACTTCGAGTCTTGTGTTTTGGTAAGAAAGAAATTGTTGAAATCGGTCATAAATAAATTGTCTTATTTCAGTTCTCATCAGTAGTAATCATTTAGGATTGTACGGTTATAGAGTTGATAAGAGGTAAAAATAAAAGCTGGCACACTCACAATACTCATGAGGGATCCGAAACCTCGCTTGACAGACGTGGTCACTGAACTATAGGGCTTAAATGTAGATGTGGTGTAAAGATGTGCTCTAATAATTGCACCTAATGTAGTTTAATAACAAAGCAAGATGGATTTTGAACAATCAAAGAACGATGAACATAAATAAATAGTAAGTACTCACTGCAAGTCGACACTGCAACCTAGTTGGGAACGCTGGCGGTCGAGCGAGAGAGGGATTTGATTCCAAAACGGGGCAGACATTTATGTGACGTAAATGATTGATCTATCTCGGATCTGTTTGTCTTTGTATAAGTAGCTCACAAACGAGCGGTCTAGCTATCTGATGGTAAGTGGTCACCGCCGTCCATACGTGTCCGTAACGCGGCCCGCACCACCGACGCGTCGGCGGCCTAGATAGAACCGGAGCATCTGTTGTTGCGATGTATCGTTTTTGCAGTAATACCAACCGTAACACAATGAAACCTGGGGCGAGGCAGTGTGTGTGTGTGTGTGTGTGTGGCTGTGTGTGGCTGTGTGTAGCTGTGTGTGTGTGTGTGTCTGTGTGTGTGTATATATAATGACCTACACGGTTATCAATACTCACATGTACAAGTGGTTGCATTAGAGATGGTGTCCGTAGTACTCGGCGGGGTAGTGCGCGTAGCCCTGGTGGAAGGCGGGGTCGGTGGGCGGCCTGTGCATCATCTGCTGCCCGTCCATCATGTAGCCCATCGTAGCCTCCGGGCTGTAGGCCCCGCTCGGCCCCGCGTGCGGGAACACTGCCGGGTAGAACACTGACCGGTTAATTAGGCCTGCCGTGCGGCTAGCGGTGTGCTCGACGCGTTGACGGGTCCGTGTTCGATTCCGACGGTGATTTGTGTGATCGATAATAACATTCGAGCAGGTTTACTTATAAAGATTACCTCTGACTACGTAAGTGATAATACTTTGATAATTTAATGAATTGGATCTCGGGTTAGTTAGGCGGCTAACTTAAATTCAAATCAATTAGCTGACAGTGCGCGGGAGTTATTTAAATTATCGTGATTTAAAATTCTAAAAGTACAGTAGCATGTGTATTGTCAGGTTTATAATAATCAATTTAATTCATATTCTCTGTACTAAGTACTATTTCAATTATAATCTAGTTATATTATTTCTCTCGAATGACATAGAGGCTCAGCACCGAACTAAGGATATAAAATTGAGTCATAAGTTACCAACCATTGAACTATTGTGATAATCTACTTAAAGTGTATTAAGGTAGAGATGTTGGTAAAGGTATATATAAAAAAAAATTATAGGCACGGTTTGACGCATCTCGCTACGACGTAGGCCCTGATATGGAACGGAAGTGACGGTCTACACAGTGACAGAAAAAGGCAGACAGAGGAACACGTTGTCAGCACTTTTTCAAAAGGTGACCCCGTCGAGGCTCGGTGTATAAGCAGATGTGGATATACCACCGCCGTCGAGTTATACGAATCTGCTTAGAAGTTTCTGTTGTAATAAAGTAATTATAGAATAATTTATGCTCATAAATTATCGTGAAACTTGGCGGGCCGCCCCTATGCAAAAAAACCTAACATCGCCGGCGATAACAATAAACTAGCAGCGAAACTTTTTTGAAGACGCAAAATGATACGACAAAAAGGCCCCGCAGCGAACGCTGTTCGAATGCGCTCAATTTTGCCACAAAACTGTTATGTCTTCCGGTGGCAATATATCGATGGGGATTATCAATCGTAAACTAATGGTGTTCGTCCATTATAGACGTCGATTTCCGCCTTCGCCGTGGCTCCTTTATGGTGGCACGCGCCATTGCCCGTGGGAGTCGGGACTCGAGTCGCGGCATCGAATACTCGTTACGAATAAGTGCCATCGATTTTTTTTTATAATACTTGTTTGCTATGTTCATTATTTGGTAGCATGAAACATTATAATTCAAGGGCCCGGAGGAGTCCGGGAAATGGAACTCGGGATGGGAAATAGAGGTTATTATAGACATTATATTAAGATGAAATAAAATTAAGACTGTCTGCTTGTAGCTATTGTATACAAAGTAAAATGTTATATATAATATATACTTTTATTTTGTATTCCGCGGGAATAGATTTATTTGAAGGGGTAAAAAGTGCGGGAGGACACTACCATATGACCTACATATATTAGTTACTAAAATGTACGTTATCATCCGAACCTGTGCAGCGGATTTAGTATTATACGTGGTCAGACAGAAAGAAAGACAGACAAAAAACATATTGTGTGATCTCTATATCGATATCAAAGTGTACTTGTATTAAAATAAAAAAATCTATACGCAGATTGTACCCCGTTCTAATTTGAATAATAGTATAGATAACTTATTCAATTAGAGAGAATGCAGGCATAAAGTTCGCCCACTGCACCCATTTTTTGTAAACGTTTCACAGTAAAGATTAAATAAATAAATAAATAAACAACATAATTAAAATCCACAATCAGTTTAATTGAAACGAAATCTGACTGTGAACACGCAACGTAACGCGACAACAATCGTTTTAATTTCCATCTCGCCGCACATCTGCTGCTACTCGCTACTAGGCAGCGGCGTACCGACGTCGTACGTACGGCAACTGTCGTCGACGAAGCGATCCCATCTTCTTTCAACCTGATGGTTCTCAGACACTCTCCGAGTGCTGTTCAGACGAGCCATATTCTTTCTTGAACACGTTTCCTGTTTCACGCACGTGAAACTTTCACTCTGACTAGGATTTAAATAATTGTATGGTAGAATTTTCTCTTTAATATAGTTAGTGATGGGTTTTATGTATGACTTTCTTATCTACTTTAAGATAATAAATGTTAAAAATTTACCAAACATCGAGGTCACCAATTATAGGTTATTATAAAGTATAACAATTTTTCATAGGGCTCGCTACAAAGCGGCGGGTATACAAACAATCTTTCGATCCCTATTTAATCCCTTAAGAGTAGAACATAAAATAACCCTTTCATATATGGGCGTTGATGTCATAAAAGAAATGCATTGTCCAAATGCTTCATGCTGCTAGCTTCAACAGTTCAGGCTCCATGATGAGGTATCGATCGGTATATGGAATATGTTAAGATTGTTGTTATTAACTACAAAACGTAATGCAACATTTTCTGACTTTACACTATTATTATTATGCTTGATTTTATTAATAAATATTCCTGGTGTAGAAGTTGAGTTTTTGAAAATTCGGTATTAACGCATTTTGATTCTACAAATCATCGCGGCGATCCACCGTCTAATTTAACGCGTAGATTTGCGCCGTGCTCCTCAGCGGCGCTCCGTACAATAGCAGTTGAGGACGTCCGTGAAGATTATCGCTCACTAAATCATAGTTTCCTGGTACCGTGCTCCGGCAGCGTTATTGTTTCCTGTCGCAGTCTGTGCGGAGACGCGCTCCACTTGACACGGCAGGGCCTCATCTCGTTACCGTGTTACTCTGCTTATGGAGTCCTAGTTAGACAGAACGGAATGAAACTAAGGATCGGATTTTTTTTAACTCGTAAAATATAATTGTAATAATTAAAATATATAAATATAATAATTAAAATATATAAACTCGTATAATTCAGAAACAATTTTATTTTTATTTTCATAACTAAATAAGCATAACTTTTTGGCATTTGTCGTTGCGGTCAGTTTTATGCGTTTGTCGTGAATGTTTCAGCCAATCCATTGTCTTAAGTGGGCAGCCGTCGGAGTGTTGGCGTCGGCGTCGCACTGAACGGGCGGTACGTGGAGCCGCGGCGGAATCCTAAATATCCCGCCGGACGCCGCCAAGTTTGCCGACGACGGAAAATGGAAAAACCGGAGAGTACGATATTTGGAAAATTGTTTTGGCAATCGACTAAAGAAAATGGCCCCCGCATTTCCTGCGGTCAGCTCGAGCCAAGAGCGCTTTCCGATCGGCGCCCGCTTTCGTATTCCCGCTGCGTACGACGATTCCCCTCCGGGCTCCGCATCGGTACTCGCTTCGTCCACCACAACTCAATCCACGCTTTTTGCTCCGATTGCACCTACTCGTCCCGCTGCGCTATTTGTCGACACTTTTTCTCCTTTTTAGCGACTCCGGCGATGGTGCGTGCAGTCGAGCGGGACGTTCTTGGCGTCCGACCAGCTCGCGTCTCGTAGCGACTAATCGATGCAATCGTGTGACGCCGAATCCGATGCAATCGCTCGATTATCCCCCCGACGACCGCCAGTTACTTGACGCGGCGTCGGGACGCCCTTAAAGCCCACGGCATAATAACGCTGCAGTCGTATTTTTACGGAGACAACGCGCGTTGCTGCCTTTTTAATAAACTACCGAGCATCACTGTTTAATCCGCGCTAAAAGCTGAATAAACGATCGGTTGGAAATAGCGCGATGGCCGACGCTCGAACGAATTGTAATTTACAGTCTCGCGCGGTAATGGCGTCGCATCAGAGCGCAATTTATGCCCTTATAATAAATTCATTAGGCCGTGCCGGGCGCGTATATATATATATATATATATATATATATATATATATATATGCGAGCGTCGATCCACTGACACGGTCCGCCGTCGACGGGCACGGCTCGTCGTGTACAACGTCATGCTTCCATTCGGTTGGTTGCGATCGAGCTTGTAATGAGGAGAAAATATCGATTGGAAACCAATTACGAAGGTACTTTGGCATCAAAGTTGAACGAGGCTTCTTGTTGCGAGTCGTGTTTCAGCTGGACGAGTTAAATTTGACTCGTATCTCCTGCCATATATGGCTGCGATAAATTCGAAAACCGTTGAATGCAGTGGCGCTACAAGCTGTTCGTTCTATGTTCTGAAAATATAGCTCGATCAGATAATACAGTCTTCTAGCTATCTGGATTTGTCGTACGGTTGAGTTGGACGGCGGTCGATTAATTCGTTCGTAGCACAAATGTTCGAATCTCCGTCCGAACACGAAGTATCGCTTTCATTAGCCAAGAGAGATAGAGATGAAATGTCTCAGTCCGATAAGGCGGGAGCGGTGTGTACTGCGATGTTTTCGCAAAAATTGCAAAGACAAAAGCAGATCTAATCCCGTGTAGGCAAGGAATACCCACACATCTAGATATGAGGTAGGTGCGTTGTCGGGAGGGAGGGGAGAGTGATGGATCGTTCGGGACGGGTCAACGAATTCGGACATTATTCTTTTTTACCCTTCTTGCGTTCCGTTCGCAAGAGTGAGCCCTTTTTCTGCGACGTCCTTTTTTTCCTTACCCGGGCGGAATTTTGTGCCCGGGGAACGTTTTATGGACTGCGCTACGCTACAATTACAAAGTAAAAGTGGAATTGGTCGTTTGTAATTCTATCCCATATTGTTGACGAGAATGGAGGTTTGCTTACTCTCTCGATGTTCGCTGTTTGCTGCCGAGGCGATTGAAGGCAATAGAATTGATTTTATGTGAGAACTTTCACCGAGAAAGGAACAGTAATTTATTATAAAGTTAAGGAGGACTAATTTGATGTTTGCGATAGAAATAATGTAACTTTGATTGATCTATCTTAGTGCTGCAGTGACGGCTTGGTGGGCTACAACTCCAAGACTCATTAAGACAACATTTAATTAATCCTTATCAATATATTTACACGTAGGTATTTGTAATTAACCATTACTTGTTTCCAAAGACGAAATCTGTGTACCGGACAGTTTTCATTAATCGACCAACTTAATTTTGGGGCATGTGGACATTCCATTCTGAGGTGAAAAACAACAGTAGTTTATGGAGAATATTACTAAAGGACCATAAATACCAATTGCACAATAATATCATAATCTGGAACAGCTTGACTTTAACATCTTTTTATGTATTTTTAAAAACTAAAGGTAAGTTTGTCTGTCCGTCACAAGAAACAATTTTGTCGATTCCTATTATTACCGAGCAGCAGGTACCGGGCGAACATAAGTGTCCGGCGCTTGCTAAAAGCCCCGCTCCCCCGGGAAGCGGCCATCCTGCATACTGTACGAAGGCGGTCGGCAAACTCAATTTTCGGCTTCAAAGTCGTTGTGGCCACCAATTTCGCATTTCGAAACGTGTTCGATGCACCGTCATTGAGTTTGGGAGTCCGGTGAATACAAGATCAGCTCAATAATATGAACTTATACCGTCTGGTGTATTGCAAAGTACTTACTTACCTACGAGTTAGGTTATGTTTGATTCGGGTGTGTAATTTAAAAAAAAGGAACTGGAACATTACTATGAAAATTTTGTGAATTTGTGTGTACTCGTACGCTGAGGCCACGTATCGCTGGCCATGATACGAGAATTCCACCGCTTGGAAAAAAAAATATTAAAGCATTTCAGAGATACATAATTAACGATGTTCCCCAACTATGTCCCAGTTTCTGTTAAGTTCTTGTACCTTCGAACCGAACCCGAATGTGGTTATAAAGCTAATTTCATTATATCCGTTTACGATTTTTCGTTGAAGTCCTTACGATTAGATAAACAGAAAAGAAAAAGACATCTGTCTAATCCAGTACCTCATGTCACGTCAAAGCGTAAATATAATATGTTGAGCGGTATCTACAAGTAAAATGGACGTATAAGAAAAATGTTACCTGCTCTATTCGACTGGTCTATCATTGGTTGAACTATCCTACGTCTCGCGTTGATGAACCTGCAACAATAGAGGAACACACATCAGCAAAACTTGTTAAAAACAGCCTTAAATAATTATTGAAAGTAAATTAATATGTAAATCTAATATATAAAATTCTCGTGTCACAGTTCTAGTTACCATACCTACTTCTCCGAAACGGCTTGACCGATTTTGATGAAATTTTATATTCAGTAGGTCTGAGAATAGGTTGTTATATATTTTTTATATCCCTAAGTGATAAGGGTGCTCCACCCCAAATTTTTATTTTTTGGAAAAAAAATATTTTTATTTTTTTATAATGTGGCATTAAAAAATACATACAACCCTAAATTTTTAAATTTTCACTCTTCTACCATCAACCCCTATTTTTAGTAAATTTAACTTTTCAATTTAATTTTTTTTTTTTAGTAATTCCATATTTTCAACCCAGGTCGATAACTGATTAATTATCACTTGATCAGTCTACCGGTGTCACTTCTGAACCAGTAAACAGCACGGAGTAGGGATGAAATTTCTTTTCTCACTACCTACAGTTTTCGGCCATTATTATTATTGTTTGAGCATCGATCGTAATAGTGAAGTTTACAATTATCATTTTACTATTTCAGTATTATTTTCAAATAAATTTATCATTAATTCATATCACACCATGTTTTTCCCACGGACAATTATAGGTGGCATGCTCTCGAGTGGGTACACAATCCAGTTTGTTTGTGTAAGCTAAAAATGGGATAACAAAAAATATTGTACACTCTATTGCGTTAAGGGTTTTATATTGTTTTTTTTAAATAAAATTATTATAATTAACGATATATATAATTAATAATTTATATGGCAAAACAACGTTTGCCGGGTCAGCTAGTTATTAAATAATATCTACACATGTACAGATTCGGTTAACTGTGCAATTCTAGTCAAAAAATAAGGAATAATATATTTGACAAATTTGAAACGAACCCTGGAGCAGTGTGGTGAAGTATGCTCCGGATGTCCATAGTTTCAAGGAGACACGTGTGCCCTGCAGAGATCATCTTCGGTTGGACGGAACTTAAGTTTGTAACCAATAATATTTTCGGCATGCGCGTACCGGCCGTTCACAAACATGAAGCACCAACAATTTTATACGCGAGATTACTTGCTCGATGTGTTATGGAGCGCGGTGCATTCCCAAATTAACTGTCACTATGAATTTGCTGGTTCGCGGGGTACTGTCCGATTGCTTTGTGATTCGATTAGTTTTTCGCGTAATTCAGTCGAAACATAGATAAGTATCTACGGTCGACGGACGGCAAGTTTTGTATTCGGATTATTGTTCACGAGAAAATCTTTAATCACTGGCAACTTTTAGCGCACTATCTTGACTTAATTTTAATTTCAAACAAAAAAATATTTGTATTACTTAAAAAAATCTTCCGATAAATGTTTTGCAGGTCAAAGGACCAATAGTAATTTAATTATAGGTACATACATAATTGTAAGGTAAGTGTATCGAACAATGAAAAAATCGAATTTGAACAGAGAAAATCGAAAGCATGAGCACAATTAATGAATAAAACGCTCGTTTTGTGTTTGTCTGTATTAATTCAAGTTGTTATTAAGTCATAAAAGGTTTTTTCTTTTTGTATCTACAAGGTTTAAAATAGAATGACTTTTAAATATAAAAAGGTATATTACATTTAACAATTTATTAAAGTTCGTTATATATTATCCTTAATATGTTATATACTATATTTAAGTAAGTTATATATTATATTATATTTATTTTTAGCTTTTATAACTTAAGGCGGGATTGTAGTCATTCATTAACTTATTTTATCTAAAAAAAATATTCGTTGCACGGGATATTTGGCAACAGTAAATCACAAATTATTATACGTTTTATGGACATTATCTTTGGCTGAACCTCCTTACCAACGCCATTTAAGATATAGTTGATAAATCTCGTTGAGCACGCTCGTTCTTCATATTAATAATCTACAGCGTTCTACTACTAATTAACATCAGGTGAAATCCGACTGCGAATCTATAAACGTTTATACTTCCAAATTAAATAGGTACCCATGACGGAAAAAATAGTAGCGCACAACGACATACACATTTCTGAATACTAACAATCGATCATCCTCTGATAGCGCAGCAATTCTCGCAGACGACAACCGAACGAATCTAATACCCCTTGCGATGAAACCGACCCGATAAACACACGACGAGAACCACACGGCAGACTTCGGGAAACGCGAGACACGCCAGCTCCTGCCGCCATGATCTCATTACGCGCGTAAAATATTCAGATTAGTCAATTTCGTTTTGATCACGTGACCCTTACATTATCTGCGCTTCAGTCACTGGAGCGGCGCCGAATGAAGTAGCGAAGGGTAACTTTAGAGGGTCTTTGTAATTACTACGTCCGATGCGACTAATGTATTGTTAATATCTAGATTAGTTCATTAACTCTTCGCTCGGGCGTCGTCGGGGGGCCCCGGTCCCGGATCGCGAAATTAATTTTGACGGTTGTAATTGTTCTGGCAACCCGACGCAATATGTCGGAGACGGCCGGCGACGATTTATGGTTTGTGTTGTGACACATGGGTTCAGTTGTGTGACGTCTCGAACTTCTTACACTGCGGTCGGTATTTTATGCTCCTTAAATATCTGGCATCCGCTCGGTGAATAAATAGGTCTGAGGATACGATAAAGGTAAGGAGAAGTCAATTGTGGATTTTAGCTGATGGTAAGTTTTCAACGTTGTCTACGGACATTGGCAATAGCAGAGGAGTCGCCAATGACTCGCCAATAATCTTCTGAAGGACTCTTTTAACACAAACAGTGTTTTGTAAATTTGACTTCGAAGAAGAATGCAACCGATGTTGTGTAGAGTAATGTTTACTTTTGAAAGCAGTAATATCAGGGATTATCTATGACGTCATAATGCGATGCAATCTCGTGTTCACAAAATTTGCATCCTAGTGTTCACATTATTATTATATTTGAAACGTTACCCCCGGATAACCCGCCGCTGCCGATCGTAAATCATAAAAACTGATCTCGATCCGTTAATTCCGCAGCCTGAGGGTTGACGGCAGCATTGTCGACCGGTCACGAGTGCTCTGTCCACCGGTGGAATCGAAAAATGCACACGAGAATGGATTTATGCGTTTCGTATGCAAATTAGATTAATTGTAATGAGATTTGAGCGTCAGGGAACCCTTCTGGGTGCGAGTTACGGCCATTAAAGCGAAGTGGGGTGTTTTCCTAACTTAAATCGGATACATGTGTTCTGTGTCATATTACTGTTACGTTCCAAGATACTTATTTCGTTGTAACGTTTTCGCGCTTTTAAATAATTGTATTAACTGTTCGTTTCCCGCTTAGGAACTGTCAAGCATTTTGAATAATCCAGTTATTCCATTTTCAAAATGAGTTTTCCTTCATAAATATTATGTCGAAGATTTAATGTCAGAGACAAACGTTTTCAGTATGTCAACGGCCGCGTTCGATTGTTCTGAAAATTTCATCAGGTTTCAATTCGATAATCACATTCCTATACAGCAAGAAATATTAAAATCTTACTTTGTTTTGAATCACTTTGATTAGAATATTAAAATGTTCGGTAATAATAACGAATTCTATAATAATTCGATAGTAACTTTTAGGATTGAGACTTCATTCTGAGTATTACGATCGAAATCATATAATCGAGACATCGAATCGTGTATAAGGGCATCGTGTATGGCAGGACGTTTATTTACGCCTACTTGCCAAATGATTATTTAATTCTATCATCGCATGTACATTTTAAAGTAACAAAACAACGGTTCCTTTACAGTTACGTGTGTTTTTATAGTTGTTTATGTCGGGAGTCACAACTAAAATGCGTAAAGAGTAATATGACCCGACGCGAGTATGTCGAAATGTCCATATCGGCGAGTCGCAGCACGGACTGCATATCGACTGCATGCACCGTCCCCGTATCGGCTATCAATGGCGGGCGTAAATTGTCCGATCTTACTTTTAGATATTTCTCAAAATGGCCGGTGTGTGGGATCAACTTATGTTCTATGTTTGCGCGTGCACATTGGAAACTTTTTGTATGTAAACGCATGTTTATATTTAAGTGCATCTGGTTTTGCATATTGCGACTTTGCGATTTTGCTATTACACAGCAACGGCAAAATTACGGTCCAGACTCTAGAGTGAGTCTGTGCTGTTACATCAATAATACTCGCGGATTGATCCGGATTGGTACGTATGATACTTGAACTTTAACAATTCAAGAATAAGTAATACGCTTGTAAAGGATTGGAGGGAAAGTACCAAACGCAGTTCGATGTTTCTAAAGTTATTACTCAATTATGACTAATAAAAGAGAAGTAAATTCATAATTTTAATTTTTAAATAATGAATGAGACAGCGATCATGAGTAAATATATCAGTAAATATATTTTTAAACAGCGCGGAGTAGAGATAATCTCGGCAAATTATCATATTTGCAAAAGTCAAACATGAATCGGATGCAAAATAAGTTGATGTATTGTTTTTTTGTGCCTTACTATTTATTGGTTCTTCTTAGTATTACGTTGAATTTCTACGTCGTGACAGAAACGATCACAAACGCGTCCAATCGCACCTCGAGTCTCAGTGTAATAATAGTCAGTGTGGCCGAGCCCTGCCGCCCCCGCGCGCCCGCGCCGCGACAAACACGACACGATAACCACTCAAGACTCTACTAAACTCATGATATCCTGGTACGGCGATGTCTGTTATTATTATTGTGCGTTTTCCCGGCTTTTCCTAAATAGGAAAAGTTAAAAGGGCAATTTGGTCGGTCGGACACGTTCGCGAGGTAGTTTCGGGAGCCCTGCGAGGGTAGGGTTCGACACCGTGAAATACAATGTAAGGAACCCGCTCCGTCGGGCACACCGACGGGCGGTGCTGTAGCGATGTGGGATTTATTCGCGTATACGAATACTTTACGCAACCATATAGCATCGTAACCATTTTTGAGGCTTGCATTGTGAGCAGGCGACGGAAGAAAGTTATTTTGTTTGACATTTAGTTCTTAAAAATATTCCGTCGATTGAGCTAATATTAAAGGTTGGGTATGAGGTATGCTTCGGAATTGCTGGTTTTTTTTTATTATTATCAAAGATTCTATCCACTTCTGTAATATTTAACGAGATTTCTTTAATGTTGACATGTTAAATCTGTGACAAATGTAAATTTTGTAAATATCGCCCATAGGCGGTAATACAAACATCCTACATATTCACAATTGAAAACTTTTCTTTCTTTATTTGTTAATTTATTGTGTATTTTTGTTCCGTGATAAATATAGCAGTGTGCCTACTCTGACAGTGGACAGATCTACTCTGTGTCTCTTTAAGTTCGCCTAGCTTTTGATACAGTCCGGGCCGAACGGAATCGTGAGCAGCCAAGTCGAACTACGTCACAAGAATAAAATTTAATTTCGCTCCAAGTTTTTGGATTTTAATTACCTGAAAGCAAATTAAATAAGCGAGCGTGGAATTCCTCGCGTTGCGAATTCTTGGCGGAGAGGCCGTTTATAATTTATTAGGCGTTTCGGAACTGCGCGCCTGTCGACTGTTATGTTTATTGAAATGGATATTGGCGAAGGTATTTTCTGTTCACGAGAGTTTGTCAGCTCAAATAATTATGAAGGTTCCCTGGATTTAATGAATCAAGCTTTTTGAGTGGAACATTGAGACTTGTATTTAAATGTACGTGAATAGTTGCAGAGAGTTAGATTTTCTAACTAACTGAGTGTTCTGGACTTATTTGCACCAAAAGAGTTTTTTAACACGAAAGACCTATAAGAATAAATAAGCGTTGAAACTCAGCTCATACGGTCCCACTAGTATTCCTTGTTTTGCGGGCGATGTGGACACACACAAATATGACATTGCAAACACCCAGGCCTCGAGAACAATTATTTAACTGTTAAATATCTGTCCCGGCCGGGAATTGAATCCGGGCCCTTCGCTCGGCGGGCAGGGTCGATACCAACTGGGCCTCGGAATCATCCTATATACGTCCAACGAGTATATACATCGAATAACCAGAGAAACATCCTTACTCTGAAAATTCTTTAGGAATAAATTAGCAGCTTTTAAATTCCCGAACAATAAATAAGCTTAGTACTGGCCAAAAGGTTTAATTTTTCCAAGGAGATAAATATCAAATTCAAATTCAAAATAATTTAATCATATAAGTATTCAGTAAATACACGTATGAACGTCGTTTTTTGCTTCTATCACCGTTTCGAAAAGGTGCTTTGACAATGAGGAGAAGAAACGGCGAAAGAAACTCCTCAGCACATCTTTTAAACAACAAATGGTAATTACAAAAGTTTAAACCTGTGCGGAACTGGTTTCGACACTAATTTTGTCCAGGCATCCTTGTCATTCATGTACTCATCTATACTATAATATCCCTTGCCTATAAGTTGTGTTTTAATGCGACGCTTATAACATCCAATGGGCAACTCGCGTACCGACTTAGGAATCTTATTGTAAAAACGAACTCCAAGCCCCATTAAGGGAACGCTGAACCTTTTGAAGACGACATGCAGATGTAACCAAATTATGCCTATTTCTTGTTTGAAGATTGTGTGTATCACTTCTCTGCTTATACGTATTTAAATTTTTTTAAATAAATTACTATATATATATATATATATACAGACTGGCTGCGGTGAGTACACCCATTTCTTTAAATTTTTCTCTTAATGACTCACGCGACTTTAATCTGTGTATAGCTCTAATTGCTCTTTTCTGTAATACAAATATTGTCCGCTGATTTACCCCACATTAGGATACCGTAAGACATAAGACTATGAAAATAGGCAATATAAACAAGTCTAGCTGTCTCTACATCAGTAATTAGTCTTATTTTCCTAATAGCGATAATTTTTCTAAAGAGGGCTTGCCTAGCCAGCGGCTCAGTTGTTGACATTTTGTCTCCGGACGTGCCTCTGTCAATCTTATACAACAATATTGTTCACTAAACGACATTTGTAAATACGGCCTTCACGTTAGAATATACCTGTGTAGTGCAGGTCACCGAAGAAATCAGGTAACGGAGGGATGAGGGTGGACAATAAATTCCGTTTTTCCCTAATTAGGGTGCAATCCCGCGCGGACCGGCGTCGCCGTTCACCGGCCCGTGTTGAGACACGATAATATGTTTAATAAGTAGTTACTTACGGGACATTTACAGATGAACTTTATGTAACTCTAGTATCCCGCTCCCGCTGCGTTTCGAAAACCTACGCCTTACGTGACCGTAATAATAATGTGAATAACAGTCACTCATATGACAAGTGTCATTCAAATCTGGTGGTGTCGTCCAAACTGGTTGTAATGTGGGACGTGGTCATAATAATTCGCAAATATGTTTTGACCTCTACGTCGATAGTAAAGCCTACATGAATTAAAATTTACAATCAATATTTAATTGTACATTAAATATTCGGGCCCCTTACATTTTTATTATTAATGCAGGTAATGAAAATTTGAGTTTATGAATAGTTGTTATGCGAGTTAACCTTTTTTTTATATAAAAATTATAAAACGAAGTTGTTTTTATTTTTAAAACGAATCGGAATTTATCTGATATATTATATTATTTATTACCGTTTATTTATCTAAAATTTAAATATGTCGGTGATTAATCTTTACAATCGAACGCTAAAATAATGAAACTAAATTCGAATGTTCATTGATATGTTAACTCTGTTGAATTACAACCCAGGAAACCGACATATGTTCTACGTCATATAAAAGAAAGACATTATTAATACAATTTAATTAATAAATTATCCATTAATTAAGGTTTTCTTCATAAAACGGTGATTTTTATCATCGCCCGAAATGATCCAAAGTACTAGGGCGACATACCAAGAGGAGTGGCCGCCAAATGAAGGTATTAGTGTTCATAAAGCCCCAAATAATCAGCCCAGCGGAGCGCTTGCGATCCCGTGCTTTCTTTTATTAGGATTTGGACATCGCTTTATACATACATCTATCGAGTTAATTTAGACTGTCTTTTTTTTGTTATAGACAGATATAACGAAACTAGAATGACCTCAAACTATGTAGTACCGATAACTTATCTCGCGTCATATTAAGATTGTATCTCTATGATGACTATAAATTAAATTTAATTAAATGTATTTTTTTACTTGCTTTAAAAAGGAACATTTTTAGAATCTGTTGTACAGTAAATATGTTTAAAAGTGTTGAATGATAATTCTCTAAATAATATTAACAACTATATTGCGCAGTTTAAAGTGCTTAATTTATAATATTACTAGCTAGCTGTTCCGACCGGCCTCCTGATGGTAGCGGTCGATGCCGAAACGGTCGCTGAAGTTAACCACCAGGCAGATAAAGAGATCACACATATATAAAACAGAAACTCTCGCTGGCAACATAATAACAACAATGTTAAAATATACACCAGGGAAACAGAACTCGCGCGATTATTGAAATAGTGGAAATGAGAGGAAAAACAAACGTTACATAAAAAATTACGACATATTAGCGAAGTAGCGAAATACGGTCACCGCAGTCGGTCGTCGGTCGTCGGGCGGGGGCGCGGGCGTGCCGACAAAACATCCCGGGATCGGTACCAGGCGCGTATAATTCATTATTAGCGAGTTGTTTTTCCGTCAGTTTGCGGGTTGAGGCCGCGGCAACGGAACTTTTCACGGTAAGAATTACGTCCGATGCCCGGAGTATTTATGTACGTTGTTGTTATAGGCTTCCAGTTTGTGCTGGTTATTGTTTTGTTTTAAAGGAATCGTTTGTGTGTAACCTAGACAGTACATAAATATTTTATCGAAATGTTAATTAGAGAAAGAAACAGACGAATGAATCCTCGATTATTGTAGTATATTTGAATAAAGAGAAAACTAAATTAGAAATGGAATTTCCGAAGGTAACACTATGAAGATATATAACGTAATATCACTTATTTTGCTGGGTACCGTTGGCAATGCAATAATCTATCTAAGTTTTAGTTGTATAAGTGGCATCTTTTCATTTTATTTTCTTTCTCGAACTGCGAGTTCGTTCCAGGCCCAAGTTTTAAATAGCTCAAAGGCATTATATCTAAAGAAGCAGTTATCTCGAATCTTGGAGATTTGTAATCGACGCGAGTATCATTCCGTGCAAACAAAGGGTGAATAACTCAGGCCCGGTACGAATTGCGCAAAACCCCGCAAATCCACTCCGGACAGCCCGACGGATCGAGTTCTGATGTCGTGAGATATCCTCCCTTGTCATGCTGGCTCAGTAACGATCCCGTCAAGTGAAATGGACATCGTAAATTTCAGGACATTTTTGTTACCTGCACAGGTTGGGTTGAAGCTGGTGGCGAAAAGATGGAGTTATGGCTCCATCGCTCCGGTTTAGATGAGCTAGGTTGGAAGGACCGAAGGAACAATTGTTCGATAGCTGAAATCTTCTATTTTTGAGGGCTTTTTGATCGATAAGCAGTAAACAAACTGGCATGTAATTTATCTATGCTTATGTGGCTATTGCAGGTCACGGATATCTGTGATCGGTCGCAAATTTGACCTCAAGAATCTTAATGTCTTACGACATATTGTAAATTGCAATTGTTTCTGTTGTAAGGTACTTTAAGTAGCAACTAGTTAAATGTACTTGCAGATAAATAAGGTATATTTTAAGGTACTTTGTAGTATTATAAGTAAAAGGTCAAAGAAATTTAGAAGATATACTGTATTTAAGAATTCCTGGCGGTTACAATGACTATAATACAGGAGTTACAAGATTGAGAAACTAAAAAGAAGGTCACTTGTAAGTAAGAAGCTAGGCCCGTCGCTTCTCTGGCGTGCAGCGCATGGAGACCTCGGCGACTGGAGCGTGCGTTTAGGGCGCACGAGACGATCGGAGTCCCCGGCGTTCAGCGCACGGAGACCTCGACGCCTGGAGCGTGCGTTAATACGCACGAGACGCGTAGATTGTCCGGTGTTCAGCACACGGAGACCGCCTTAACCAGGCGTGCGTTAGGGCGCACGAAGTATATAGATCCCGGAGTCGGGAAGTAATAAACTATTTCCGGCTAGAAGCGTGAGACTGTTTCGTTCCGTAATTGTGACTACATCCGCGACACTGTTCTGATAGAGACTTTTAGAGACTGCTCCGTATCGTAATTGTGACTTCACTCATGAGATTGTTCGTGGCGAGATCCAAGAGTTGCGATCCACACGCGAGAGAGACTGCTTCAAATTACCAGTATTGTGACCAACACGCGAGAGACTGTCCGTGTCGTCATAGCTCGCCTTTGATACGTCAAATCTTCTGGAATGATCTTCTTATTGTGTTCTATTTACGAATTTAAAATTACTATTCAGCCTAATAAATAATATTACCAAAAAGGATAGAAATTATACAAATTAAAAACAAAAGTAATAATGATGACAATAATTTAGGACGTTTGTCAAATATTTGACAACAATAACAAAACATTAAACCTAATAAAATATATAAAGAAATTCCAGAATAAATGGATAAAAGAAGTTAACAAAAGGAGTATTATAAGAGATACAAACTATGTGAGTACCAAAATACTGGATACATGTGAGTATTATAATTACTACAACTTTCTTGTCTGTTTCCAGAGAAAGTATGTGTAGTAGTAGTTTTTTAATTTTAGCATACTAAGAGTTGATAGGATTTTGGTTCAGTCTAGCCGTCATGAGTCTCTTCGGAGCCAACCTTGAGGTTGCAGGAGAGCATTATGTTGAACATAACATGAGCTATGTCTTAATTAAATTTGATAGATTGTCAATCGGTGAAATCGTCCAGAAGTGACACACTGTAAACAGAATATTAAGATTCACTTAAAATATTGCTCCTTAAAAATGAGTGACGACCATACTAAATTTAGTTTAGAGGTTTCACTGATCAAGAAGGTCCAGTACGCCGACGGCGGCCAATAAGGCCGTCTCGTTACTTACAGCGCTGGAGAATATTGGCGATAAAGATCACTAAATGTGATTTACGAGCGCTCGTACGATTCGGAAAAAGCGGAAAAACAAAGGCAACTCGATCACGTACAAATCTACTAATCCGTAGTCCCCTTGGTGGACGATAAATATTTTTCACGAAATCCAACGTCCGCGACGACGCATAGAAACTGCCCTAAATCAGGCAATTATAGGTGTGACCAGTAAATATTATAACCAGGGGATCAGGAGTGGAGAACGGTCTGAATAAGGACCGTTAAGGATATTAGGTATTGTGATTTTATTGTCCGAACGTTATCCGGACCTAATATTGCTTTTATGAGCACTGCGTACTTATATTCGGGATATATATGTTCTGTTCAATATTGGCAAAGAAGAAGTTCAGGAATCCCGCCCGGATTCATAATTTGCAGGGACCTGTAAATTTTTCATTAATATGGATATTAATGAAATTAAAATTTGCTTCAGTCGTAGTAATAAATCGGTTACATTTGGTATAGTGTGTTAGTGTGTGTGACTGTCGTGTCTAGGGAGGAAGCAATTTCTATAATCCCTTAGAATGAGGCTGCTAGACTTATCTCCTATGCAGGGGAGGAACTGGTTTGTTCATACGAGACCCTGGCACTCCTAGTAGGAATGACACATAATCTGTATCGTTTCGTAGCGAGGTTGTTCATGTTATCTCCTCACCTATTCCATGAAAATTGGATTATGGCCATCTTAACATGCAAATTTCTGATACGTTCAAGATGTTTTACCTCATACCTAGTTCTTGATGAGACATGACCATAGTAAAACGTGTTCAATATTCACACACAAATACATGCTCAGATTATGATCGCTTTGAGAATGTTGGCACGTTGTGTCAAGGCAGCCAAAGCGGCTTGAATTGGAATTTGCAAGGTTCTTGTTCGTACCTTAGTATATTAATAACTACACACTGAAATTATAGGTACATAAGTAAGTCGTATTACTCTGTCTGCTTCTGCACTGTGTTGTCAAAAACTTACGTCAAAAGCATTGTTATGGTGAAAGGTTATTACAAACTACATGATCCCTTTAAGGACAAGATTTCTTGGAGATTAGTTTAATATTTAGTTTATATAATATCTAGTTCCATGCCGCGATTTGTTGAAGCGATGGGGTAGTTTGAGTTTCGAAAAGTGTTTGTAAAAACCGACTTTGAATAAAAATTATCACAATTTCCGTTTCTTTTACACTACCTAAAAGAGTTGACTGGGTTTTTGTCAGTATTCGTATATAAATTTTGTCTTGATGGTATATGTATGACACGTCTATATTATTTTAAAAGTTATAGTTTTGTATGCAAAGAATTAGACGCGGTCTCACCTACCTTCATACAGCGCATCTTGCCGCTGTTTTTGGAGAAATAGTGAAAATTATCCATTTCTATCCAGTGAAGTAGACGCCTACCAAGTAGTTAAACGGGTAATTTTTAGAAAACTAATATCTTAAAAAAGATTTCTTTTTTAGGATTATAAATTTATCCAAATTGGTTATACTGTTTGTAATGTATTTTTTTCTTTTTAAGTATATACTTACGTAGCCAGAGTTGATAATGTTTTTGCTGTTAGAAAAAAAATTAACGTTCTAAAAACAATATAGATAAAATAATACCCCGCCAAAAAACTAGTGTTGCGGTTTTAAAAACGATTGCAACAAATGTTTAATTCGAAGGAGTACGCCTTAATCCTCTGGGCGCCTGGTGGCCGGTGGGTGTAATTACGCGATATATCGCCCGTGGACCCTCTCCAGCGAGGGTCTCGACCTTCCGTCCTCATCACGACGCAACACATGGTGCCGTACGCTAATTGTTAGGGACCGATTTTCACTGTTTATTCGTCCAGTTTTAGGGGAGTTGACGATTGGGACGAGAATTTTATTGTTTAGGGCGCAAACGTCAGGCAGGGCGCGCGGTTCTCGCTCCCTTATAGTTTTATGATCGTGTTCCAACGATTATACAAAACGATAATACGAATTTCTGTTATGGCTGTGATGATTATAGAGATTTAATAGAAGTGATCTTGATAGAAAGACCTTATTTACTAAAATTTGAACGGTCTAATTAATTAACGCAAGTGATCAATTTTAAATGTCTAATTCAAGTAATTCAAAACGGCAATTTTGTAATAGAATTTCAGTTATATTAAACAAATATCAAATCAAAAACAGATATAATATGTATATCGATTATTTTGAATTTACGTCTACACAGATAATTCACTACGACTATTTTAGTGAGATGAAAGAGCGGGTGGATTCACTGGGGAGATTCATTGAAAAATGTTTTCAATCAGAGATTGTTTGGTGGTGGATCACGATTGTGATCTTTCAAGACGTGTTAATTGGAGTCCGTTTGGGACTGTGTAAATCTGCAGGAAGTGTTTCAAGTGTCCCAGATGGTCTCATGAAACTTGTATCGGAGGGCCAGCAGACGGGCGGCGGGGCGCGTCTGTGCGCTCCAGCGGGTTGATGGATCTCATCTTCAATATATATACTCAAAAAGTTTGTGACTTTCTCGACGCGATGATCACGAAAAGGAATGATTTTGAAGTGGATTTTACGTTTAATTAAATGATTCACAACGAAGGTTTTGGTATGTTATGCCAAATAACATTAACATTAGCTTATGTGTAAATTGACTGAACTGTTACTATAATTCCGTCGTCTGTATGTGTGATAATTGAATTAAAAAAAATCAATACATCTGAAAATTTTCCTATCCATTGTCATTTACTTGTGCGAAGCTGTTGCAGTTTCTCGCGAATCTTAAACATGTTTTGATAATTGAAATGCAAAGGAATCAAACAACGTAACATGGGTATAGAAATAGGTGATTAATCCTGTTTTAATACATTCCTTACAGTTAAATGTTTTAGAACAACTCTTTTATTATTTCCTTCCTTCGTTGTCTCGAATAGATTCAAGAACACTCTTTTGGCGCAGCCGAGGTTTGTATTCGTGGTATTTTATCATCTAATATACTATTGGCTGCAATCCAACGCATTTGAGTGGTCTTAGGAATACTGTGGCGGCCCTCTTACAGTGCCCTATC
>PDGT01000029.1:2855831-2910650 GCA_003671415.1 Megathymus violae | reverse complement strand
GTCGCTAGGACATCCCCGCCATTTGGTTTCAACGGCCACTTGTAGACATCATAATAAAGCCTTCTCAAAGAAATTAAGATACTTGAGTGTTCCAGAGCGACATCAAAGTTGCTGTGATTAATGATCGAGTCAATGGCCGTGTAAACGTCCATTTTATTTATCCGACTGCGGTTATATTTGCACAATATTTTATCGAGACGACGGTTCACAGGTACTTCTGAGTAGGATTCGATCATGGTACGATCAGGGAAACGGATTCGCGTCGGTAATGTATAAGTATGTCCGTAAGGGTTGTCGGATCGATGGCGTGGCCCCAACGAAAGACGGGCGGAGGATATCGCAAGAGCGACAATAGTCCCGACGCCATATTGTGTTGATTGTTGACGTGTGCCGAATTTATCTCGCATTAAACCGCTCGCCGCTCTCCACCATGCCGCCTGCGACGGGAACAGGCTCGTCACGAGTTATTGCTGCGATCCTAATATCTAATGTCGAAAATACACGATAGACTTTGACCTCTCACTTTGGATGATACACCCAAATAGTTGTGTCATGTGCCCCGATCATTTTTTACCTATTATTTTTGATGCGTGCACGCGAGCTTCGGAATGAATTGTTTTCAAAGGTAATCAAAAGGTTCTACAAAAAAGTGTGAAAAAAGGCCTCCACGCCCGTAGCTGTAGAACTGTAGTCGGCCAGCTATTGATATAAAAAATAGCTCTGTTATAGCGATATAGAATCCTCAAGTGTCCTCAAGCAATTGGATCGATTGTTGCAGTTTAATATTTTTCCTTCGGCGTTTAACATGAATTCAATTTAATTAGAAGTACCTACTGGCAATTAATCAAAGCTGTTGTACATAAATAAGTGTTACGCGGTCGTCTGTTAATAAATATCGTTTTTGAAATTCATTAATTTATTATATATTGTATTTGGTTTCCGGGTGTAAATTTAAAATAGATACCAGGGAGGCAGCCGCGCGACCGCTAATGAGTGCGACAGCAGCGCCGTGCGGCCGTTGCGGTGGGTGCGCTAACTAATTTACGCGGGTGATGAATTGCGGGATGAAGCTTATGCTCCTACGAGTCTTGGCTTCCTGGTATTCCTAAATCAAAATAATTTGAGAATCGATTATTTCATCGATTGTTAGGTACAACATATTTTTTGTATAAAGGTAACATTTTAAAAATTTATATAATATGACAATAATTATCATTTTATTGTAATTGCACTATCCAATATATTATATTTACATAACATGTAGTTTTATTAAGTTACGACTGACTACAAACTCACTGAGCACTAATAAAGTTCAAAATTGAATTCTTTCTCATACTTCACATGACATGTTAACATTCCTGATTTGAAAATATCCGGTTTGGCAGTAATAATTCTGTTGCTGGACCACCCCGAGGCTGCGAGCTGCGGGCACGGGGTGATAAGCTATTTATTTTTAAGGCTTATAAGTGTATGCGATGCTAGCATTCTGTTCCGTTTTAAGTAAAAGGAATTGTATATTCTGTCACATGAAACGTTTAAACATTTAATAAATTGTCCGATTTAACCTTACATTTATAGATTAATATCTCAGATCTATGAGTTAAAAATTTACTGACAAGCAAAACTAGTATAGAGCACTTGCTTCACTTACGTCCATGTCGCGTGTGTCTGGCGTGAGCTATCTATCGAGTAAGACGATAAATGTGTCTATTTATATATATTTAAGAATGTATATATGCATATATGTTTGTTTGTATTGAGAATTTAGATACGTTTTCAAATTAAATACAAGAACATCCCGTAATGGTATAAGAATTGGTAATCATCCTACTACGAATACATTTAATTTTAGAATACAAAAATGGGAACAGATTAAACACTAATATTCCGTTGAATAACAATAAATCGTCGTGTAAAAGCTTCCATGTTTGTTTACGCGCACCTCCGCGTCCGTCGTGTCTGTCAAATAATAAATATTAATGCCGCATTTACACGACGCCACATTTAGTTAGGGTTGTTAGTATATATATATATATATGTATAGAAGTAGCAACTAGTGTACAGTGCAGTTGGTGTTGAACAAGAATGTTGAATGGAACAAGAGCAAATCTATAAGTAATATCTCTAAAGAGCACGAGGAGTACATCGATTAGTATTAAGAATTTCCACAATTTCGGCTATGCGTATACGTAGAATTGTAATTCTATTGTGTCAGATGTCCGGCTACTGCGGTCAAACAACATAAGAAATATGGGCATAACGAGTACCAAACCCAATAATTGACAAATAAAATCATTGCATCGAATTTAGCACGGTGTAAGCGCGGTTTAAAACACACGAAGCCAGCGATGATCATGATTGGAATGGCCGTCGGATTAAATGCGCAAACAAACTCCAATCCTGTTCCAAATCCAAATAAATTGAGTAAGGAATGTGCTCTCGAGGGTTTTAAGAATCTGGATTAAAAAGGTAATGTTGTCTTTGGTGCCTATATATTTTTCGAGGATTTCGTCGGGCTGTATATGACATATACATTTTGTATTAGTAATACATAATGTATCTACAACATACCACTTTACATAAGGGCAAGAAGCGTTATTTATTTGTACAAATGAATAATTTATGTTTTCTTATTGTTATTGAATAAAGTTTTCTTTGTTAAATATTCCGTATATTTGTAGAAAATTTAATGTCTTATTAATTGACTCGTGTGTCTGGCTATCCATCACAGCAAATTCATTTTTATACGAGAGTAGAATATAGAATAGGACAGGATAAGAGTAACTTTAAATAGTTCTATTTGGCCTCGATCAAATATTTACAGCTTTTACCGAGGTCTAAAATGGAACTTTTCATTTGTTTCATCTACTGTAAGAATTATATGTATATTAATTTCAGGCCAAAAAAAGCAGAAGTGGTCAATACCACTTAATTGTTAAAGCAACGTTCAATCGAGTTACACAAAGGTTTATACGTTACATAAAAAAATAATGTTTTAGTTTTATTAAATAAGCATTATTATTATAATAAGCAAGACATTCAGAAAGTGAAAGTTGAATTGTATATTTTCATATTTATCAATGATTGTAAACTTTATCTACAAAGCTGTGACCCATAGATAAGTGACATACGACACGTATGGGGGTGTCGTGTCGTGTGAAGCCAACGTCCCGTTACGTTCTACGGCCATTTGTCAAACTAATGACGCGGGAATCTGCATTTTAAATGTGCCACCTGATCGCTGTGCAGATGTCACACCATACCATACCATACACTCTAAATATCTGATATTTCTGTATTTCTGCCATTATATCTTAAGAAGAATTAATATTCATAAGCACGATAACGGATTTTGTAATTAATTGTCTCAAATCGCATTAAGCACTCTTTATTTTCACACTCTTTAGATGAATTTCTGATCTATATTATGAATCATGTTCATTTTAACTTAGATACTTCTGAATTTTATACCATTATCATCGTATTTACTTAAATATATATGTTATGCTTATAGCCTGATAGCTTATGTTAATTGTAAGTGACAGATTTGAGCAACTTCTGGCGCGGTCAGTTTTTGGACGGGTGATTGTTAGTAGTTATCTTGGAGGGCGGGTAAAACCGTCAGTCCAGTTGTTATATATAGTCCAGAAGCAAGCGGGAGACATTAGAACTTCCGATATTTGGTTGGTCCACGAGCCTATCCGCAGTCCGATAACAGAGGACCGTGATGGAATACGCCCTAAAACCCCTGTACTTATTAATAGGTATTTGAGTGGTTCGATGCTATGTTATTTAATACTATTCTAATTAGCTATGTGGAATTAAAATGTGCTACTCTGTCCTGTGGTGTCACAGATACACACACAGCAAGCGGTGCGACACAGGCTATCCACATTTTATCAATCGAATTCCCATTTTTAATGGTCGCCTCGCGTGTCCCTTACTCAAATTAGCGTAGGTTAATCGCGGTGTCGCAATCGGAAACAGTCGAAGCGCGGTTTTTATTTTAAAAAACTGTGGGCCAAGATAACGCGTTCGATTCTGCCGCCATGTTTTTTAGTGTAATTTAATACTTTGAACTGGTAACAGCGAAAAATTTTGTGTAATCTGTGTCGTTATTACCTTTAACTTAGGTTTTGGTAACGTTTGTTACAAAATTTATTAAATATGAAGGTATATAAACTGGCTTTGATAAGCGTAATATTTTAACTTATCGTTAGCATAAAATGTTATATTTGAATCACATATACATTTTTTAGGTTTTTTTTTATATTTTATCACCTTCTCTTATGTTCGCCTAAATTTCGGTATTTATTTTGGTCATTTTTAATGAAGACGGCATCTTCGGTCGCACTTTTTACTTTGGCCAAAAGTCGAATCTGTTGAGTCGAAATTTGGCCATAACCGAAATTTTCTATCAAGCGCCAAAAATACCAATATTTACGAAAACGCCCACAGGTGTCTCATGGGCAGTAGTACCAAAGTCTTACTGAGATATGTAATGGATAAAACAACCGAATAGTGGTCAGGTTAAGCAAAATCGTTTTCGAGCGGAAGTTAATGTAAAATTTATTTTTTGCGTAAAGACAGTGCATCCATAGGTCATTATAACATCAAAAATTGAACCAATAAATAAATAATAATATATGATAAAATAAATTCTTGCCAATTCAACAAACACGTTATATGAATTGCAAACAATAAAATGATTAGAATTATCTATGCATTAACAACTGTCAGCCCTATAGGCCATACGGCGTAATTTATCACCTCTAAAAGAACGAATAAAATAGATAAACACGTGATCGAAAACGCTCTCAGCGCAGCCTCCGCCTATCAACATTTCCGATATCTTTTAAAACTCAGCACCATTTTGAGAGATACATTATTTTAATGGACGCGGCGAGTCAATAATGGTGTGGCGTGTACCTGCGTGTACAGCGAGTACCTCGTGTTCCTGGAACCGTACCTGTGGAACAGTGACGCGCGTGAAATATTGAGCATCCGGCCTCGTTCAATGCTAAAACTGACGTCTGCCACATTGCATGCTTGTATGTTATCTGTGGAACGAACAGACGTTCCCGTGAATATAACTACGTAACTTACTATGAATGTTAAGGGGTAGTTCTTAATAATTTTACTAAGTAGTCCTACTATGATTTCCAGTAGTTACAATTACCTTTCTAATGGAAACAATAATACCAATGTGAATATTGTAAAGATTTTTTTAATTACATGGGTATCGGTGATAAGTGTCGAATGGGATAGATAAACATAGTCCTAAAAATAAATTATACATAAATAGAAGTTGCTGAGAACTTAAATGGAATGGCAAGCTGAAGTGTCGCTGACCGTAGCATCCTTCAAACAAAAATCATAATTGAAAGGATATCGCTGAAACGATAAACATTACACAATGAGTGTTTGATGTTTGCAGTTACACGCGAATCATACGTTTTTTTAAATCAACATCCAAAAGACAAGCAGGCGGTGAAGTGGTAAAACCAGAGTCATCATTGGTGTGTTGATGACCAGGATGATACCGGGAAACTCACTTATTACTGGCTTTTCGACGCTGTAACTGACACAGATAAAATATTTCACGATTGAATCCAGCAGGCTGGTAGCCAGCCAGGCCGGTGAAGAACTCCTGACAATATCTACATCATTATTAACTCATAGTGAAACTATTGTAGGGTCTGTAAAAAATCGTATGTTTAAAGCACCAACTCGATAGAAGATGCACATAGAACATGATAATACCAATAACTATTGTCTTTCAAGATTATTTTTAATTCGCTTTGATCACAACTACATTATTCGTGAATCGTATTTCTGTCTGTCGTGTATCTCTAATCTGGCCTTGGTTTATCTAAAAGAGAGTCAATGTTATTTTGGCATCCTAGACAACATTAATACAACCCCTATCTGATTGAACATCGAATAGCTTTTGGACAAATTATGGTTTAACAAAACATACGCTGCTCTTGGAACCGCGTTGCAAATTATGTTGGCTACAATCAACGGCAAATCAGACATGACAATTGTCACGTTAGTTTTATATTCATAAAATATATACCAATTAATTGGGGGCCCAGTGACACTTCTAGATACACGTACCCCATTAAATGTTCAGGAAATCACGGGACATAATAATGCTCCTGACACATTAATTCACAGCTACTGCCGCTTCGTTTAAAATAACATTACATTATACTACGTTCGTTACCAGATCCAGCAGCACTAGCAGAGTTTTCATATATTTATAACATTTTAAGTTTGCCCAAAACAGAACGTTTGGACATTGCTCAAAAAAGACAACATTACTTAATGATAGAAAAATTATCATAATTTCATCAACACCATCGTGTCCGCAATACAGAACATCATCCCGTAATACTGTTTGGATTAAATCCTATAATCAATATACAAGTATTACGTTTAAATGAACCTGTAGTCCATTTTAGGACAATCCAATCCATATCCACGGCAGACCTAGATGTGAGCAGTGATAGCCTAATGGTTAAACGCCGGTCTACCCCACGGGTGTGAATCTAATAGACACATGTTATATTTCAAACGATGAACTTATTGCCAAATAATCATTATTTGCTTTAAATGACTAAAACATCGTAACAAACCTGCTTTTTTGAGAGTTCTCCATAATGTTTACGGAGGTATGTGAAGTCTGCTAAGCCGCAATTGGCTATTGTGGAGGAGTTTAGGATAGCAGCATAAGATGGCAAGTACAACGAAGCTACGGGTTGCGATGGCTCCTGAGTAAATTGTTGGGAGACGGTTGGAGGTAAAATTTCATGAGGGTATTAGTTGATCACGATCTAGACCTCGTCCGCGGTGAGCACAGAAGAGTCTCCTGCAATATGCTGCTAATGGCTATGGTGTTATCGGCGGTACCACGAGCGTAATGACGCAAGTTGAAATGTCAACTTTCTAGTTGTAATAACGCGCGAGCCATCATGTTTGACGACAAACGACTCGAGATCCGCGATAAGCTTCGTCGATAACTCGTCGACGGCATCAATCATGTCACAATTAAGGTTTAAACGACTCCAGGATTTATTGTCGTCCACAAACGATTAATAAAACTGGCAATTAAACGGTAAACATGTTGCCAGATATAAAAAAGAAATGTATGTAACGTACGGGTTTAGATATTAAATTATAAAATTAATTTTTATCTACGGGTAGTACTAATGAAGCAGAGACAGCAATCTACTAAGCGGATTTTAATCAAATGAGCACTAAGGACACGCTTGTTGAACATGTCGTGCTAAAAATATTCAATGAAACAATACTGATTCACTATTTCTATCTAGTACTAAGTCTATACACTAAAAATGACTCGTTTCGCTTCGGATATGGAAATTATTTCAATTTTGTGGATATTCTTTCTGTTTAATATACTTAAATGCAAAAAATATAAACCCTTTCTAAGAAATGTTTTAAATTAATTGAAATTTTAAAATTTACACTTTGATTAATTATGTTTGTACTTCACCATAACCTATACATTTATCTTACATATTTGCATCAATATCTAATGTCAGTCGGAGTACTGGATTTTTCTGTACATGCATCTCGCGACTCTACTACACTCTTCCTGGCGAATAAATGCGAGTTTCCAATCATACACCCAGATGACTCGTGTCGATAGGTGAAACAAAGGCTGTAAATAAGGCTTAAAACTGAAGCGAGGCCATTAGAGGCCCTTAGCTGGGAGATGCCGGCGCAGATCTCTGTGTTGCCAGCGTGAAATCACCCGGTTATAATAAGATGGCTAGTGTTGCCAGATATCTTTTTGTCAGGACGTCCATAGGTGACTTTTTCGTTTTGCGCATTGTTTGTCTCAGAATGTTACACCGAATATGGTTAAATTAGAAATATATACAGCTAGTGCACGGAGATGTCTGTGTATCAGTATACACTCGGCCAGCATGGACGCTACCTCTCGCGATGTGAGAGGAAACTCGAGTCCACCAAGGAGAGTTTTGGGTTGGGTTGTATTGTCCGTTTTGGTGAGCTCCAACTGCAAGTAATAGGGCAATAAACAATACACTTCTAAAATACCGCCCTTTTTCGTACAGTAAATCGAGAACTAAATTTGTTATTGTTTGTTTTTCACAGTATCTTTGATTAAACTATGCATTAAAAATATTTTGGTGTCTATAAAATGTAAACTCTATTCGTCTCGAGTACAATTCGCGTTGTGGAAACTGACGCGAACTCGATTTATGTACTATGAATGTTACACTCCATAAATCAACGTAGCTATTGGCAGATTCGTAGAAAAACGACATCACTAAACTTACTCAATTAAGTATAATGAAAAGAAAATATAGTTTGTATTGATCGATGAATGAAGAACGCCTCAATGAAAATTAAACCCTAAACTTTTAATAATGAGATTAGGATTTACTTAAAATTGTGTAGTTGAAAAAAATACCGTAATATTACAAGTAAGAGAGACAAAAATAATTAAGTAAGTACCGACTTCATTAATAAGATGACGTATTAGAAAAAAGCTAAGACATTTTATGAGGATACTAATGTAAGTAACATGTTCCTCTAGTTAGAAATGAACGTTACATCAATCTTTATAAAGGCATAGTCTAGATGGAAACTTCACGAGCGTTTAGTTTGTGCAAGTTAACAATGTAGACGCAGTAATGCCAACTGAAGAACACGAACTTTCACGTAATATAGTTTGCAAAGTTGGCAACGCTTTTAACCGTTGCAACTACTATCGAAATGCTATGTTTGTTTTGAAATACCAACGCAAACATAACAGCTTTTAATAATTCCCGGCCAATTTTTCACTATAATTACAATGGATGGTTATCAATTTACGTGTTTCAAAATCAAGTATTCCAGAAACAAATTACGAAATTGCTGACACACAAATGTAAATGGATATAGCCGTCGCAACGGATTATGACCATCTGATGTTATCGCGAGGTTTTACGCAGTTTTATGTTAACCACGACACGTATTAATTGTTTGTCGTTTCACAAGGTTTTCTAGCGATGAAAAATCTGATTCTTGTCTTGATTACAACCACGACTAACCAGTTCTGTAGATTGACGGAATTCCACTAATCGACGTCTATTAATCAAGTTGCATTTGAGATTTTTATATTTCTAAATAATAATCTACACCGACAAAAAAATTAAAACTTTGTCTATGTCAAATTTCTATAGTATTTAATATCCGTGAGAAGCCCGTTTTCAATAGACAAGTTTTATAACTAAACATAATGCTGTTATTCGTATATATATATATATATTGTTATTAAGTGGACGAAGATACAGATACTGTTTATTATAGAGTTTCATTCGTTAAGTTTTAACGCATAATATATTCATTTCAGTTCGTTTTTTTTTTTCTAAAAATTCACGATGAAAAAAAAATGAAACACAATATTTTATTTAATTGACATTTCGTTTAATTTCACAAAAGCAGAATCGAAACGCGAATTTGTATTTTTATTGTGTAAAATTAACAACGTGGGCGATAATGCAATCATGCAGTAACGGAACGCGAGCGGATGTGACCGCGCGTCTTTCTGTCACAATTAATTTCCGGGCGTTGGAATTGGCGCGAAAACTGTCGCGACGCGGGGCCATGGCGGGAATTTTAATTACGTACCCGTATTCCGAATACCAATGTCGTCTTGTTTAAATTAAATATAAATTATACGCTCCTAGACCCCGTTGCTCGCCTGGTGTTGTGAACTGCGGAGTCACAAATAAACAGTGGAATTAGGAAAGGTTTTTCATACTTACAATGTGACACGGTATCTTTATTGTTCAATTGTAAAATTTTAAGTAAAGAAATTATTTACAAGTACTGGAATGAATTAATATTTATATTATTAATTAAATTATTATGTGGATACAAGCTGTATAAGACACAACAGAGTTTCCGTTATAGGTGCAACAGTTGAAGTAGCAAAATTGATAAAGACCAGTATAATCTAAGACAGATACGAAACAGTTATAAATTTTCCTAATGAATTAACACTCGTGGATATACACCATATTAAAACACTTTCCAAATCAAAATGTCAAGTTGAAACAAAATTAACTACTATAGTCGCACAGTTTCCTGTGAAGGCATTAAAGTTTTGAAACAGGGAGCTAAAGAGTGGCAAAACTTATTAATTTCATAATAAAACTCAGCAAATAGAAACTCCAAACGTAATTAGAGGGCAGATGAGGAGCTCGCAACGCAGACGGGTGCACTTCTTACGGCGTTTAACAAACTTTGATAAAAAGATTAAGTATGACAGTTTGAAATATAGCCACCGCAGACGGTGGAAAAAATAACAGTGCAAAACTTTATCGGGCGGGGCTGGGCTCCATTGTTGGCAAGTACGGCGAGTTAATTTCGAAAGAAAGAGCCGAGGCGCAGGTGTGCCGCCGCCCGTTGTATTAATTCGAGCGTCTCGTCTAATGCCAACGTATGACTGCGTTACGGGACGCAGCTGAGTTTACAGGCAAAGTTAAACGCGTCTCACGAGCCCGGGCTTTGAACAAATCCGAACGCAGATTATGACGTCTCGCCGACTCTGTGACAATCCGAACGCACCCATTACGCGTCCGTACAGAAACGGCGCCATTACCGACCGGCTTTAATTGTAAATTATTGCGCGGCCGACGCTCGTTCGGCCAACGTTTGCTATTAACATAATTGTTTCAAAAGAAACGCAAGTAAACGATCTACTAGAGATCGTAGTAAAGATATTTAAAGTAATTAAGAGGTATATTTGCATAGCGATGCCACCGCGTGACATTTCGTGGGCTCGCCATTTTGTTTTTTTTATCTCCGCGCGCGTCGCTTATCATCTTCTTAGAAAATATGGGGGCGGCGTCCATTAGTAGATGTAATGTTTTTGTTTTATTGCCATCTCGATGTGCCGGTTTTACATGAGTGTTATTAAGTGGCGTCGAAGGTTCTAAATATGCATTTTGATGCGTCGAAACGACCGAAGTAATTATTATTTGAGTAGTTGTAACTTTTCGTTTATTGCCTGTATTACACAACGTTTCAATGCAAGATTGCTCAGTAAACCTCTAGTTTTAAGTGGAGCATTTTCATTTTTATGATCTCAATAATCAACTCGAGAACGCCTATTGAATTTTATCGACCGACATAAATGCGATAAAGCTGATAAAAGTAAGCAACGATGTGTGACTATTTTTAATCACACTTACATACATATAAACATCATTAAAGCATAAATCTAATTTTGGTAACCGTAGCGGCGGCGGAACCATCGAGATTACAAGTTAACTTTTCCGATCACAACAGCATAGACAAAGGCTTAAATTATACACGGGTGGATTGGCAGAGACGGATTTACCCTTTGACAATCACCGAACGAGCTGGGGTGACAAATTGTTGTCTGTTATTTCGTTTATATTGCACTTTCGGTCGGTTTATCTGCTTACTTATTCATCAAAACGTAATATTATTCATGATTGAGGCATTTGGCTGATTAAAAACAATGAACGTAGAGGTCGGACGGTGTGATTAATTCAACTTACAATTTGTTTATGGTCAGTAAAGATTTTTAAAAAACATTTCTCATTTTAAAATTAGAACAAGAGGTAATTAAGGCGCGAGGTAGTAGGATATTAGAAGTTGTAGTGGTCGGGGCTAATCTAAATAAGCCGGGCCATAATTCAAAACAAGAGGAGCGCTGATAAGAAAGTTTCATTACCCAAATGGTGAATTTAAAACCGGGCTTAATCAGGTTTATGGAGGTTTATCCAAAATCAAGCGGGCGGGCATGGCTCACGCCACCTGTGTGTTTAGGTAAGGATTACTTTACGAAATTTTCATAAATATTGCACGCTGGATTCATTTCGCTTCGCTGGAGTAAATAAAATTAAACTCACGAATTACATACATTGTCTACCTGAATATTATGATTTGTCTCATTGTTGTTTCTATAAATATACTTTATATAATGAATATGGTGGTAAATTCAAAATAAAGAAGGAAGAAAATGGCACTATCGCTTAAGCGCAAATTAATACAAAATAACATTTCATAACATTTTAAGTTTAATTTTAAAAGGGAGATTCCCGTAATACCCTCGCGTATTCAAAAGCACATACAATTAAATAATAGATTGTTTGTTTGTGCGTTTCGTTTAACTAAGCCGTATTCCGGCGCGGCCGCGGTACCAGGGCGGCATGAGCGGCAGGAGGCCCCTAACCCCTTCGTTTGATAAATGGCCAATTACAGCCCGCTCCGTCCCTTCTGTAGCTTGTTGCCTATTTTGAATTGCTTTTGCTTTTTCGTTTAGATTAATATCTAAATAGGATAGATACGGATCCCGCTCGGCTATCTACGTTGTTTTTCAACGTAAATTTTCGGGGCTCTCTTTGTTTTCTCCCGTTTTTCGCGGCCATTGTTCTAGGTCTTAGCGTCTTTGTTCTTGAGAATACAGCGCTTTTTGAAAAGCTAATGTCTGTTGATTACGAGGCTCTGGTGTTTGTAGGTTTACGACCCCGTTAGTTATATTTAACATTAGTTGCCTTTTAATCCAAAATTACTCGAGGACACTCAATTCATATTTTTCCGTCCACGCGACAAAATCAAGTTCTAATATCCCTTTCTGTGACATATGCCGTTAAGAAATTTTTTTAGTAGAAGCTGTCCTGTCTTCTTCATAACACGGGATATTCATTGTAATCCATTGCAGAGAATCACATGATAACAGATTTCACACATGGTTATGGAGAGAACACTAAAGAAACATGTTTTTTTGGCGACAGAGTGAATATATTATTATGGTAGACGTATATTATGTAACTAAGGATAAAGAATAAGATACAACCCTAACAAAAATAACTTAAGTGTTTCACAGTAAAATGTCACAGTTTTTGCCGTTACGCCCAATAATTTCAATAATTTATTTTTAAATATTCTGTAAGGTAATATTATATGATTAGTTTGTTACTATGACTATTTATAATAAGTCTGATTAATAAAAAAATTACACGCTGCTTCAATACCTTGGCGGGTCAGTGTAGTGATTCTCATAATTACTACAGCGTATTCCATCAAGTTGCTGCTGTGACCGGTGGTAGAAAAGTCAGTTGCCATTCCAAGAGTCAGAAGGTTTTATGCCATTTCAAGGTCACACATACCGTTACGATTATTACCCAAATATATTCACGCCAAAACAACCCTCTCCTTGCTTTAAGCAGTAAAACCTATCTATATCGCATTTCAAAATTTTGAACGCGTCGCCTTTTTAATATGTCCCCTCAAAGGGTTAACAATTTTTGTATTATTTACTGGTCTCAGGTGTTAATATTCGTGAATTCTTAAACTCGTGTCATTAGTGATAAGGGTGCGCACCCCTTATTTGCTGTACACCCGCGGAGAGTAGGTTCCGTAATTGCAGCATTGAGTAAAAAACTCGTCATCCCAGAGAGACGTATCATATTATTTTGCTTTATTGTACTACTGCGCATTGACTTTGAAACCGCTTTGGAATGCATATTATAAATACATATGTTATTAGGTTGTTCGATCAGCCTGATCATAATCATTGTAAATGTTAACAATAAAGGAACTGCTCTTAAGAGTTAAGACTTAAAAGCATTGTGGAGTTTAATTTGCATTTTATTACCTACTCAAGAACCAAGGAGTAAATAAATATAGTGATGTTACTCGAACTGTTGGACATCCGTCAATTCAATTCAATAAGAGCTGCACTTCTCTTGGAGGTCTGCAGTTTTAACGTCTCGTATATATTTTTACTACAGAGATGAAATGTTTCTTTGGAAACCGTCGCGGGCTAGCTAGGTTATTTTTACCGAAGATTCTAACGTTTGTACTGTTAAGAGGCGATTGCTAATAATATTTAGTATACTCACAATTAAGACACGAAACTTACATAAAATTATTCTTTGAGATAGTTTAGTTTTAACATTCATTATTTCGATTTCAGGATAAAACCTCATTGATCCAACAAGTCTGACGCGTAATTTTTGTCTATGGCATTATTTTTAAACTGATATGGTTGTGATTGATCACTTCGTTCGGCAGTAAACTATGCGCCTTAGTTAAGCGCCATATTAACACTTGAGTTTAGGCTTTTCTGGGTCATAAAGCAAATCACTGGGTCTCCATGTGACTTTCAGGACCAACATACATAAATAAAATGGCTGCGATCTGAATTCTTAAAAAAATTGCTTAAATGCTGTTGTCAGATAAAAATCCCAGCGTTTGGCGCTGAATTTAGGGTGTAACGGATTGCATCCATCTTTGAATTCAAGCAAGCCTCTCCCTTGCTTGCGGTGCACCTCTGAACAACGCCCGAGGTGTAGCGAAAGGCACCTGTTGCTGGTCGCTGGGCTCTGCACTACCCGGCACTGTCCCGGCGGTACTTGTGCAGGTTGGTAAGATTATTTAGCCACCACTCTCTTTCTAGAATCAACTTTGGATACTTTTAATATTTCGTTTCATGTTCCGCAACAAAAGGCAGGGCTGCCGGCCTCCTTCTCCTTGGCCGTCAATACTACGGTGGAGGATACGCGGAGTATTTTTTTGATACTAGACACATGAATGTGCACACCGTCAAAAACAATTTATTAAACTACCCACAAACACTGTTATTAATGCAGCATGAAATTTATTTTCCAACAGCTAATAAAACGAAATTACTTACCTCAAACGTAAAAAAAAACGAAACAAACCAAACAAGTACAACATTAACAACCGAACGCATCCTTAAGCGACAGACTTTGTAAACCTACACGCAACCCCACAAAGGGCTGTGCGTACAAAAATAACTGATGATCTACAAGTCTTACATACACTTAAGCTTAACGCGGCTGTGGGAGTAGCCGGCGACAAATAATTTATTTTTCCGATAACACCGCGAAATGGACAACTGCGTGTGGCCAGATAGAAATATAAATAACTGGCACATTTGAATAAGAACACGAGTAATTTGTGGCACGATCGATGTACCGTTTTATGACTTAATGAGAATGTTATCTTTATATAATGCGTTATATGGACGGATAACCAACGACGCTATTATCGTTGGCGTTTGATAGAAATTAGTGTTATCTATCGAGGTTTTTAATTTTTTATGTAAATAGCCGACAAACAACCAGGCCACGTGATCGTATATGGCCACCACTTGACCATGGATACCCGTGTTGTTGTTTTAACTACATCTTTAGGACAGTTAAAGGTTTGTTACTGTGTTCCATGTTTCATAACATATGAAACTTGTTGTAATATACAATAATTTGGCGGATAACATAACAGAATATTCTAATTAGTATTAAGAAAACATTTCCCAATTTTTCATGTGCTCTCCTGTAATCTCTGCTACCGTTTCGCCACGTCCTTGCTTTGAGAAGAAGCAGCGAGAAACATACACATAGGCCGAATTTAAATACTAAAGTTAATCTTTATCACAGAGAAAATACCATTAGGATATCACAGTTTAACTAACATTGGTGTTAGTAAACGTTAATGCATAGGTATTAACCATTGCGATTTCAAAGCGATCTTCTAAATAAATAATTAATATTTTACTGCGACATGTAAAATTGTCTTAAACAGATCAAGGCAATGTTTCCTCGTTTCTAATTGATTGTACATTACGAATATCGATGTATAAATTAGTCGAATCAATCTTGCTGGTATTCGCGGGGCCCCGGCACCGTATAAGGAGGCGCGTGGGTTTAAATAAATGATGGCAAGATATAGGATACGCGGACACACGGACAAATGGACCGAATTTGTTTAGATTATAAGCGCATATCGCAATAAAAATTAAGATAACCGAATTAAACGATCATTAGTCAATATTACGACATAGAAAAAGCCTTTTTGTGTTAATAGCCGGTAACCGAGCGAACGGTCACGTGACCGTAGAACGTTACCAACGTGGTCAATGCATGATATTCCCTACACTAAAAGCGATATCAATACCTTGCTCGCCGAAAAGAAAGCTCTCAAGTCGCTGGTTAATTTCTCCAACATATTTATTTATTCTTTATTGTAAGCTCCTAATACTAGGGTTAGGTACTAAACCAGTTAATTCCAGGCTGACGGTGATACTGTGTGTTAGGTTGCAATACGATATTTGAAATTACAGAAATAAATGTTTTTATATATCTACAAGAATCAGCTGTTTTAAGTTTTAATATGTTTAAATATGAACAAATTCCGATAAAAACGATAATATTTGTAAAGGTTTGGTACAGCGCCATCTCTCGGATCCTATCAATCATCAATCAATCAATATTTTGTGTTGATGATATGTATCAAATAAACATTAGAAATGGAAATTTCTTTATTTAAATGTATACATTACAATATTAATAAACGGTATCAGTTTGTTGTATATTATCATACCTATCAGCGGGCCGACCAGACTTCGTTCGCGTAGAATATTTATTATCTTAGTAAATATATTACGGAGGTATAATCCACAATAATTTCTAAATAGTGTAAAACAAAGTAATCGTATCTCTACTTAATACATGCATGTTATACAGCCTATGTTCTTACAGAATCATGTACGTTACAGATGGTAAAATAACTTCTCAACTAGGTGCCGTGGACACAAACCAAACTGACAATATTCGCACTCTGTCTGTACAATATTAGTGGGTATAGATAATATAATAATTAATATAATAATATAATTAAAATATAAATCAGAAATCCGACCACTTTCGGTGAAGTCGTTCAGAAATTACACCATCAAAAATTACGAGCACCTACTTGTTAGTTTCGGGTATGTGAAAAAATAATTTTTAATTTCATACGATTCCAAAACTAATATGATTTCATATCTGCCTGATGTGTCAAACAATAATTCGTATTGAAATCTCTAAGTCGGTCATATTAAAAATGTTTCGCGTTTTAATTTCTCCGATTACACTTTCTCAATCATCAAAAAAACCTAACACGATTCACGTAATTTATCTTGTCACAGATAACACATAAATCCGCCATAATGCGCGATCAGCTTTCTATCAGTAGTTTAAATACCTTCGCGTTTTTACACGTGACAGTCTCCCGCCACTCGGGACTGACGGAGACGTCGCTGCGACCGCTTGTTTGTGCCAAACATTTGGTTTTTACGTCAAATACTGGCAATACAATACGTTAAATAAATCTTAGTGCAACGTAAACATTTATAAATAGTGCCTTATATTATTATACCTGTGGGTGGTCTCGTAACAATAGACACAAAAATATTTTACTGTTCGTGTTGGGAAAAACAGGTCACACTTGTACAGATAATAGCATTAAGTTGTTGTGGATTCACTGTTAAATTTATCTGTTATTTTAGTGATTAACACAGCGAGTCGGGTAATAGTCTGTGTAAAAAGCTACATCCAACCTCGAGTAGTCAACCTCCCTAGCTCATGGTATATCTAGGTGAACAATGGAGAATGGCTTCCAATCCCTCTCCCGGTCACTGGGCGCTGTGTACTGAAATTTAATTCCGACTGCGGCATTCAATTGTTAAATTCGATTATTTTGTTCTTTTATCTGTTTACCTACTTACCATCGATACAAAATAAATTGCTACCTTCATCTGTAGTAGTTTTCATAAGTGAAAAGTGCAAAGTAACGTGATGGTAAGGCATGAGTTTGTCACTCTGTTCTAATAGCAGCGATTAAGAGAAACAAAATTGACCAATCCAAGAGAAAGAGTTGTTTAACGTATTGTATTATATCAATAACATCAACTGAAAAGCAGCCAGTATCAACAATAAGCCCATGAACCCACCATTTGCCGCCAAAAAAACTAACAAACACAGCACAATAACTGTCAACCTACAGATAACGTCACAAGTGAGACGCGTCATTTTATTTTTTGAATTTAATTGGGGTATTAACGGCGTTCAGATAAAGTCACTCTTTACTCGGGAGTTTTTTCTTTTCTTTCTCCACAGATTATCAGATGGCTTACCGTTTAAAGGTACGTCAAGTTTATAAGAAGTTTTAATAGAGTGACGCAATCTGATCGCGTCCGGAGCGAAGTATTAAAAATAAAATTAGTCGATTCGAACTCTTAACTCAGTAGGGATCGCGCGGTAACTGTCGCTTCTTCTACCGTTGTAATTATTTTTCCGAGTGGCATGGCCATTACATAACTTTTACATGTTATTGTCTTATTTTTTACGTTATGCGCTGACTAAATTTGGGCGTCCCGGAAATTATGTCAATTGATATACTTGATAGAATTTTATAATTATGTCAAATAAATGCCTTTTTGTGCCGCGAGTGGCATGTATCTACTTATACACATGATTATAGTAACATATAAGGATAAGGTTCACGTAAAAACATTTATCAATCAAAAATCAAACGCTATTTTCAAATTTAGACAGCAATGATGTCAGTATCCAATTTAAATTTTTTTTGGGAATTAAGCCGTAAAAGGAATTTAATACCTGAAGAGGATTGGGGGATAAAAGCGTCGGTATCAAAATCATTTAATCATTTAGGTATTCTGTATATGCACTTATGTGCGACATGTTTTGCTTTTACTACCGTTTTGAAAAGGTGCTTTAACAGAGAAGAAACGGCGAAAACAACTCCTCAACACATCTTTTAGCAAAACACATGGCAATTACAAAGTAAGTTTAAACCTGCACGGAACTGGTTTTGACACTATTATTTCCAGGCGTCCTTGTCATTGATATATTCAACTATACTATAATATCCTTTACCTGTAAACTGTGCTTAAAAAAAAGAAACTGAGTCAGTAGCAAGTGCGAGAAATGACAAAGTTTGCTTCACATATAAGATTGTATCGATGACGTACCGAACTCTATATGTCTTGAATTATATGCCTCTTTTAATACTATCACAATGTTTTGAAGCACATCCTACCATGGTATATCGATCTGTACATATTCAGAACTGTACTAAACGAGTCTACTTGCCTAGTAAATAATATATTTTCCAAATATATAAACTATATGAAATAAGAAAATATGGTCATTGGAAGCAGCGCATGAAAAAAGAAAATTTGGTCAACACTCGCAATAAGTCGGAAGGCTGCAATTCTTTTGTTTGCCAACCCGAAAACTGCCGTCGGTGGCGCGACCAGCGCCGCCATATTTCACTCGCTCGCTCGCACCCGCTCCTGGCGCGCCAGAGAGTGACAGGTGACGGGATAGGTCAACTCTTATTTCCGCGTCTTAGAGCCGCCATTCGTCTGTCGATCGTCGATACATAAAAAGGCAGTGTTATGTGCCATGTTGCCAATTCGAATCGCTGAACATCGAGTAGGTATTGCACCTGTAGGTCTCCACGTAACGACATCCAAGTCCTTATAAGGCGTCTCCGTTTCTAATTATATTCATAGCATACATTCTGATTACGTATTGAACGTATAATTTAACGTATAACGCGGTCCTTTACTTAATAATTTAAATTGTTTGATCGATCGATTTTATCTCTTGCACAAATTATCATTTATTCAAAATCAAAATCAAATTCAAAATCATTTAATCACATAGGTATTCAGTAAATACACTTATGAACGTCATTTTTTGCTTCTACCGCCGTTTCGAAAAGGTGCTTTAACAATGAGGAGAAGAAACGGCGAAAGAAACTCCTCAGCACATCTTTTAAACAACATATATGGTAATTACAAAAGTTTAAACCTGTGCGGAACTGGTTTCGACACTGATTTTGTCCAGGTATCCTTGTCATTCATGTACTTATCTATACTATAATATCCTTTGCCTATAAGTTGTGTTTTCCTCGCGTATTCCTCTTCCTTGTCGTAACCACAGTACTTTGTAGAGAGTGATTAACAAATTCCTTTTCAGATCCAAAGTCAATTTCGGCAATCATTAAAACGAGAAGAATGACAGACTTTCGGTCACAGATCATAAATAAGTACAGAGCATTTATGTAGTTCTTAGATATAGAGAACTCGGAAAACAAATTCGAATACTTTCAACACCAAATTTTATATATATTCATATAATAAGTGCACTACATATATACGAATAACTGTTTTTAAATAAATCGCATCGAAATTTGAGTTATTAATGATCGACTTTAATAGTAATGTGTTTTATTCGCTGGACGTATCGTAAAGATTTCTTTACCGTCTATAATATAATGCAAAAGTATTTTTTTTTCTTCATGTTTCAAAAATCGCATAATAGTAATCGAATACATAATAATCTACGACAAATAGCGGCTTTCTATATCACAGAATAATAACACCTATTACAGCAGATACCATTTACATTAGCAATAAATATATAGTTTAAGTATGATACGAGTGTTAAAAGGAATATTTAATGATTGAGGGTAGATTTTAAATCCGATCCGTAATAAAATTTAAGTCAAACATCATATTGGTTTTACATAAAACATGTACATTTATAACTTCTCGTAACGATTCCCCGTATTGCGAGTAGTATGAACCCACAAATCTACTTTCACGTAAACTGTCCCCCAGTCGGACATCGGAACTGCAACTGCGTGGTAGGGACGTACTACTGTGCCAACGTCGGCTTTATATTTCATAACTTAGCAGTAATTTCTGTGTGTACGTTAATGAGTGTGCATCGAGCGGTAATACGTATCCAAGCAACGTTTGACGTCACATCGTTCAACGCCATCTCGCGGCGGGCGGGGGAAGCGCGCTGGAGCCCTGCCAAGAGCTTTGAAACAAGCTCTGGCATCATGAAAGCTCTGTGTTAATGCTATGTATAAATCGCCTCCAACTATAACCTACCCACATTATTTATTTAACGAACATATAAAATAGGATTTGTCGGTTTGGGGGTAGTTAGCAGGATAGTCGTTTTGCGGATTTCTGCGGTTCCGAAAGTAATTTCTTGTTTATCTCCGTTTGATATTAGGAATTATGAGTGTGTGATAAATTTGTGAGCTGAAATATTTTATAATGTTTTAACCCGATAATATTTAAGTTAGCTAATCAAATTTCAAGACACGTTAGAGAAAGAATAGTACTTTATTCAGTAAAGCTTCGTTTCTGGAACTTTCTACTTACGTTGTAATATTCAGGTATCAATTAAAATATCCTTTAATGAGGACTCGTTGTATTAAGAAGGACAAATAATTGTTTTTATTGCATTTTTATGTCAAAAGCCTACAAGGGGTAGACGGGCCCCACCTGATGGTAAATAATATAATTATTTCCATCCATGGATAGGTTATAGTTGATATAGGTCCTGAGAATGTTGTCAGTTGACAGTGAATTTGACTGAGCGAACTGTCCCGGATTCGATTCCCGTTCTCGCGTCTCGCTTTGTCACATTTATCCTGCGTGTACCATTGCTGATACCAGATATCACCAGATTACATAACACTGGACTCGAACCGGAGACGATGTGAGCTAGATGCCCCACGACGTCGGCGCCATGCTCGCGGCACACAATGGCGCAATACCGGTGTACATTAGCGATGGGCGACACAAAGGGTGATTTATCGCGTTCGGATAAGGACCCGGATGGAGCAAGGATTTTTCCGATCCCGCCGTCGAACTAAATTTAGTGGCGCGCAAACAGACACCGTGGATTAATCGATATAATGATAGTGTCCTACGTTTACCATGCGTCACATGAGCCATTGGCCAATGCATGGGAGGATTGTCTTCCTTAAGAATGATTAATGAACCCATCTATTTCTATATTAGGCTGTACCATCCATCCATCAGCCCTTCGAAGTCTACTATTGGACATGAACCACCCTTAACTTGCGACACTCTGATTGCGCCATGTATAGCGTCGAAGCGGATTGATTTGCCATACGCTCCTAGGACCAGAGCTCAATCCTAGCATTCGACTCAATTTTTTGGACACTTTACACCCGATAGAAAAGACTTATCACTTCATTCGGTGAAGGAAAACATCGTGATAAAATCTGCGTACTTAGGAGTTTTCCGTAAATAACTTACAGTTCAAATCCACCCCAGATTACAGTTGTCTGATGAACACGTGTCTTTGTCAAAGGTAGATCGATGCATTCTTATCTTGAGCTGCGTGTTTCACCCTTTAGTTCGCCGACCGGTGATGTCAGAGACGTGACGCGCGGGAAGTGGCAACGAGGAGAATCGTTCACAATAGATCAGTTTATAGTAATCTATTACCGGTCGACGTCCAGTAGCAACGGTAACTCGTTTAGCTTATAAACACAGTTACCGGACAGTTATGTTCTTACGGGTTGATTTAATTGTACGATGAATTTCTAAAGTTACCGTGTCCTTGTCGAGGTTCGTTTTTAATAATAAGATTAATACAGGGTCTGTACTCGTAGAACGTTTGACAGTGACTCGGCCTGCCGAGTGAGGGCTCCGCGGGTTCAGTTCCCGGTTGGGGTAAACATTTGCGTGGCCGTAACTATGTATATTTTTGTCGGATCGTGGGTTTTGTGATGTGTGATCAATATCTATGAATATAGAAGTGAAAATATAGAAGTATGTCTATAATGAGGTCTTTATTTGCGTACGTCCATACACCCTGCCACAGAGAGAATGAATGTGTGTGTTATCGTATGAACGTCTAACGGGTGGAGAGCCTTCATGACACTCTACTGATGGTCCGACTCTACGGTCGATGGTTGAGTTCTATATGTGACTGTTTGTTTCTCGGACCTTGGTTTATTGTGATTTAAAACAATTTGTTTACATGCCATACCGACGTAGAGGCCCATATACTACAGTTCAGAAGGCGTGTTATCTAAGCAGTCTGTCCCGGTTGTTAGGTATCAACTGAGTAGGTACTTGTTATTAACTATTAATTACGTATCATAATTGGCCCCTATTAGAATCGAAAATATAGAAGCCTTTGCAATAACATATTTGAATTATGACACAAACCCGTAGTCCATTTCGTGATGACCCTGCCTGGCTGGTGACGGGTCCCGGGTTTGATTCCCGGGCGGCAGATATTAGTGTGACAGACGAATATTTGGTATCGGGTCATGGTTATTTGTGATATTTGTGTACGTCTGTCTATTCTACCCGCAATACACGGAGACGGGTGCGAGTTTGTGAAAAGAAAAAGAAAATTAACGAAATATACTCAATAACCCTTCCAATGCGCTTAACTTCTTACCAAATTAATTTAGACTCTTTTAATATATTCAGTTTGAGGAAAATATTTGAAATGTAAGATTCTCAGACAGTATTTTCCTTTAAATACCCATTCTCGCCAGATATACCGTCGGCCATTAAAATATAACCATCCGAACACAGACTATTATTCATGCCGCTTCGGCGTTCATTTTGAATAATTAAAAATTTGGCACGAGACGCGGGTAGTCGGGTAATCAGCCGCTCGACGCTCGGTGCGAATCACTATCTCTGCGATAATACCCCGCTTATATCAAGAATACAGATGTATAAATCCTCTTTTATTCGTCTCTGTTACTGAGATAGTAATCTGTGTTTTCAAATTTGGAAGCTCTTAGTTTGATTATTATCACGACTTGTAATAAAGCTGTAACAGAGCCAAATCTGTTCAATAATATTTTTTGGAATTTTTAATGTAGGCTTTTTTTTTTAATTTAAGCTTTGTCATCGATATACAGGTCAATATATTTTTTCGGGATTTGTTGTATGTCTGTCTATCTAATTATAGCACACTAAAACCACTAAATCAATCAAGGATACATTTTATCTCAGGAAATTGATCTGTTCCTGCGGAATAGGAAACAAAAGTTTATATGGACGTACCCTCTTAGGACAGTAAATAAAATTTTGACCGTCTGGTTGCAGTTATTATGATAAATTAATAGAAACATATTAATTAATCCATAAAACTAAAAAACCTTTTCCTAAACAATGCGGGTGCTAGTTCTAAACGTAAGGCGTAGGTTTTCTGAAACGCAGGGGGTGTACTTGCGTTTCGATTACTTCGGGGGGTATGTATTGTTTTTCTTCTAAAATCTGTTGATTAAGATTGCAGATAAATTAGGTTAAATATTGCAGCCGTACAAATAACGCATTGGTTTTAAAGTACAAATACCACACGGTATCTGGCCTCGAATATTGGACCCACTTCTAATTATCGCCTCATGCATAAAGGAAAGCATTTGGATGAAATTTCAATATTTGACACTGAAGTCTGTCAACCGGATCTTAGTTGAAATTATCATTTTATGGAATCAGATCCGGTTTTCTTGATTATTAAATAATTACTGTTATTAATATTTTTAAAAATGTTCTTTGGAACTCGCAAAATATTCAGTACCGGATAAGTTATCATTTTAATAATCAATCGCCTTTTAATTAATATAGTATGACAACAATTACTGTCGTACATTTTAATGGCAACACTCGAGGGTACCGGCAACCGTATTCATGTAATTGAGACGCAACATTCGGTATAAATACAGAAATTCTCATCGCGAATCACATTCAAGAGAAAAACGAATTACATTTTGTTTTCAAAGTGTTTGTCATTAAGAAGTCTGTTTGTTTATGTTTAAATATGTAGGAATAACAATTATTTGGTCACTTCATATCCTTCACAGATAATATTGAGAGACTAATTAATAATTATTGACCGATAATTTTGATTCAAAATAGGTTCGTATTCAGCTCATGTCGTGGAATAACATTGAGCCACGGCTACGCGGTCGCACTTACAATTTGTTCCGCATATTTCGGCTAAGTAACAACATTATATAGATAAATGTAATTAAGTATCACGTGTTCCTACATGCCGCAAATATTTGTCGAATCGTACTTCGATTCCAAACGGAATCGTACATCACACGACACGTTCACTTCACGCTGTACGATAGCAGCTAGTAACGTTATTAATTGCCATTGGAGCAAAACACGCACAGCCCTATCAACACCTGAACACAACCAGTGCCAGCGGAGCCTCTGAGGCTCTTCGACGGGTATCGATCTGCCGGCCCGCGTCCCAGACGGGCAGACCTCACCGCGACCCTTAGTCTGAGTCTACACTGCAGACTCTAGCATTCTGTTTATACAACGATTTGTTTATGAGTTGAAAGAGCTGTGTTATTAAATTAAATTTTAATGTTATCTTAAAAAATCTTTACGTTTTTTTTTTATTGTTAGGGACTTTTCAAATTTAAATACATATATTTGTTACTGAACATTGGTTTTAAAAATGTAGAGACAAAAAGCTATTGGATATTTACAAAAGGCAGTCATATCGTTCATTAACTATCTCTGGCAGCAACTTTTAGGTAGAAATATCCTATTTATATCTACATATAATAAAATTCTAATTGATCGCTTTCTGTACATGAACGAAATATGAGAAAAAAATATTATTACGGGCCTTTTTTACAGCAGTAGAACACAAAACGATACTTGTTAGAATTTTTGTTTGTTTGTCTGTGCTTTGTTCGCGCTAATTTCAGAAACGACTTAACCGACTTTGTTCTGGTTGTCACTAATGTATTGCGGTAAGCATTACTTAATATTTAAAGTTCGTTTAATTGCAATTCAACCATAAATAAAAAAGATATCGATCAATGTTGTAATTTGTGATTCATAGAACGAGAAAAACATAGTCTGAAAACAATGCAGGAGTTATTTCTAAGGGTAAAACGTAGTTTTTCTGAAGCGAAGCGAGGGCAGTTTGCTAGTATAATAATATAATAAGAATGTATCTACATTATAAATCGACGGTCATCCAATATGCGTTAACCTAAAACGAAAGAGACGCAACAACCTGGTACCATTATTGAAATACCTGTCTAATTCATGAAGCTTGTGATGGAAGAAATGATTTGCACTGCTGGCAGTTTCCTGACTCACACGTAAAGTTCAAAACGAACTTATATCACGACGGAACTATTTGGTAGGTAGGTAAACTGAAACTAGGATGGTAATACCGACATATTTCTAAAGACATACAGATTTCGCAGCACAAGGTAATAAGGTTTCGGTATACAAACGGTTCGGTTCGGTTGACAAAATCGCAAATGAACTGAACATGACGTAGGAGACTTAAACTTGCGTACTGTACGCAATCTGCGGGTGAAACTGTTCCGAGGGAAAAACAAAACAACAATCGAACAGTCTTCGCGAATCGAAACAAAAAGAACGACAGAAGAACAGAGGTCGCCCTCTGGAAACTGCTCGAGCGTCAAAAGACGTCCAATAAACAGCGGAGCTCGTACCTCCGTCACGGTGTGACGGGACGCTGCGTCTATTAAATTATAAGTGTTCCCACCTACAATTTACACTTTTCCTTATTCAATGTTACCGAAAACAGGATACATTATAGATACGGCGAGCAGACACGTACGAAATGAAAATGGGGGTTGGGAGAGCGAGGGAGGTATGGAAATGTTGGTCAAATATATCATCCGGTGGCTGACAGGCCAATTCTCTTATCGCGCGCGCGCCGCCGCCGAGCGATCTGAGCGGGCTTAGCTAATATAAAATGGTTTTAAATTCAAGTTTAATTCCGGGCTATCTGCGCCCGACCCGTAAATACACGGCCCACATACAAAAGGCCCGATTTACGCGTTTGACGGCAGCCGAATATTTTAGCAGGATTAGAACGAGTTACGCGTAAGACGAGAACGGATTTTAATAAGGAAAGGACAATTTACGGGCTGCGTACTTCGCGCTTTTTGTAGTGCCTCGCGGGAGTGGTGCCCTGGTGGGGTTGGGATGACTTACGGTGTCTTTCGGGAGGTAAGATTAAAAACAAGATTCTTTCGAGGATCAAAAGCGAAAATATGTGTATACCTTATAAGATTTTTTTTTAATATCTCCTGATATACAAAAGAGATATACAAAAAACTGAGATATACAAAATATATAAAAATTGGATTGTTGTAATTTTTATGTATAAGCATACGTCACTTTTATGAATTTTCAATAACTTACAAACTTTATATTCATAATATGAAGGGCCGATAGATGATTTGCTTATTAAACAATGTTAGCCAATAAAGTAACTGTTTAATCCTTTCAGTGCGTGAATAGGTACTCCAGTTGATTGCCGGGTAACGTAAGCGAGTAACTGGTGTTTAATAAGAGAATGATAATTTAGCGCCATTTGAGCGCGCGCAAGATGGCGGCTCGGCTGCGTTCATTATAAACTTGCTTCATATTCGTTATGTACGAACGCAGCTGTGCGATGGAGCCGTGTGGAATTGTTGTGGATTATCCCTTTTCGTTTTTGCTTATATTTTTAATGTAGACATCGGAAACAAAAATGTGTTTAAATAATGAATTCTTATTTTAAATATAGGCCCTTGTCTTTGCTTTAATCCACATTAAGAGTTTAATTTTAAAAAAAATTTACGACATAAATTGCTTTATTTTTCAATCAGAATGACGAAACTGTATGCACTCGTACTTATGTCGTTAAATCTTCTTAAATTGTTATCAGTCGTTTGTAACCGTTTTCGGCCTTTGACTAAATTGTATTTCTGCTTTCCTCTTCAATGTTTGCCCATCCGCGGGCAATATATTTTACTGGAGATTTTTTTTCAGTCCTTCATAATTTTTCTCACGAAGGGAAGAACTTCGGGCTAAAGATTTTCTGCTTGATATACTTATTCAAACGTTAGTCCTCATACTCAGTGTAATAATTAATAATTTAATGTAGTATTGTCTAATAATGAACGGACGGAAAGCAGACTATTTTGACAGTAAAATATAATTATTTTATTATATCTATCTATGTTGAAATACCGCAAACACCACTGCATGTCAAGGTTGGCTAGTCTTATTATTAATTAATATTTATTTGAGGATATTTAGTTGAAATGTACTACTAACGATTAAAAAAGCATTTAAATATGAATTTCTTTATATAACAAGAAATAAAGATAAATAAATGCAATAGTAAAAAATACTTCCAGGTATTTCAGAAGTATAAACAATACTTGCATATGGAAAGCTGAAAAATGGATAAATTAAGGAGTTTTGGGTGCGAATCCCTCTTGTAATGCCAAATGTGCCTTCAATAAATGACGCGCTTTAATCACACACAACCATACCAGGAGCGAATACCCATAAAATTGCACCGCCCGCGTCAGTTTACAGCACCAGGACATCATAAAGTGCAAACAACAACGTTTTCCATTACAATATGTTTACCGATCCGCGGCGCATTATGTATGTTATCCTGCCACCCTGGTAGGACGAGCCGTTGAATTTATGAGACGCCCGCAAATATTTGGGCGCTAGAGAACCCGCCTGACAACGGGAAGATTGTCGACTGTTTACACAATACAGTATGCTAATTTTTCTAACCGTACTAGCCACTTCTGCGCTTTGGTGCTGCGACGGGAACTTGCCCATGTTTTTTTATAAGGAAATGCCAAAATAGCGGTCTGTTGACTTGTCCGGGGTATATAGTACGAGGGCTTTACAGATTACAGCGATCTATGTCTGTGGTACTTTAAGCAGTTACAAAGAAAGTTTACTATGGTCAACAAACGCAAAATTACGCCGACGTAAAATACTTTACCGTCCAATTTTTTATTCTCTCTAAACACCGACCGCTTCCCTATTTCCGTATTTCGGTGCTCTGTGACATTTAGTGTCATTAAATCTCGTAATAGGATATCATAAATCGCAGGAGGTGGACGGAGCGGCCGACCGGGCGGCTGTCATCGTTTGTCAGGGCATTTCACGCGTTGTTGGCGAATAACGCAGGCATTGTGCGCCCGGCCGGCCGGCTGGACGCGTGACGTGACGCGCGTGCGATACCGCTATGTCATCTGACGGCTCTAGCTCACGGTTGAATAGGGAAGACAGACTTGCGGAACGGAACTTTACGGGCTCGCGGAAGTGTTTCAGATATGCCGTTTGAAAATATATGTTGGGTTGTATTTACAGCGCCGCGTTTAAAGTTGACTGCGCAGCTCGTTAGCGTGTAAGCCACCGGTTCGAGCTAGGTGCACGATGCGTGGGCTCGGACGTTAGGGACCGTGGTTGCAGAATGAGGTTGGATAATATGGAAATTAGAAATTGTAAAATTAATAAAAAGTATTTTGTATTTAACATCATCAATCCTAGTGACCCTGCCCGCCGAGTTGGTTACTGCTTCGGATATTCTCATTGGTAATATCCGAGTGTCGTCCCTGTTCCGGGCGCATTCCTGGCGTCTTTGCAAACAATTTGAAAACGTGTGCCTTACGAACAATTCCCTCCTCCCGGCAGGTACGAGCCGTCTCGACTGTCACTCGGCTGTATAATATATTTTATATTGCATAGAATATATCAAAATATTTCACTCGAGTTTTATGAAATCTACTTTGTTTCAAGTTATTCTTTTTTCATAAGACAGTCAATAAGACATACGAATAAATGTAAAAAATTGTTAACTAAATTTTGTGTTAGTTCTAGATTAACACGTCAGGTAATATTGTTTGTGGAATTATATAAATAAAGAGCATTTTATCATCCAGCAATACGAAACTATAGCATCGTAGGTAGGTACATCCATGTACACTTATCTCGCATTCAAATCGAAGACTTAAGTTCAAACTTGGCGGATTCACATCGAAATGTAGCTGTTGTTACCAAGAGTTGTAATAGAAGTAAAGGCTGTCAAAATGCTTCGTATTAAAAGTCGATATAAATTAGTAGCCGTTCACGTGCAAACACTACAACAATAACTGATCATCGTTGATCTCAGTAAAACGGCACCACACATATTATTACCACCAAACTCCGGCGCCGATACATGGCATCGACAACCTCCGTACAAAAAAAACTGTGTCCATAAACTGACATTTGATTCCTTGATTTGAATTTACGCGTCCGACTGCGGCGGGGTCAGCTTAGTTTTTTCTCTGCGTTTCCTTTTCTCTTTTTCCCCCATCGATCTTTCCTTTCCTTTTTTTCCCGGCCGGTTCTTGAAGGCTTTAAGTTCTGATGTGATCTCGGCGTCGCATACCGAGCATATTTGATGTCACTGCAGCATTATTTTTTTCTCTGCGTTCGCATTATGTGATACTTTTGTCTAACGATTTGAAGATAGATTAGAATGGATGAGATGCGACGTGTCGTAATATTGGCGATAACGTTATTTGACATGAGGTGTTAAGTGGACAATGCAATCTGGATCGGTCACTATCCGCTATCTATATCCGCAACCGGATCGAAGCAAGAAGACTCCTATTTGACATCGATTCCAGGTACAATGGCGCCCCTTGAAACGAAATGGCTTTCTTTTTTTAATTAATACCTATATCCCTATCACTTCAGAAATTAACTCTCTCTCTACTCTCAATGCAATGTCTTTCTTCTGTTTTCTTATTAAGTTTTACAGAACAGGGAGTATATCATAGCATCTTCTACAACAATCCAGGAGGATATAGGTTTCCTAAACTGTACAATTAAAAATGAGGACATCTATATTTTACACTAAATTAAGTTATGGAATATTATGCATACAATCGTTCGCTGAACTGAAGATTATCCTGCCTAAGAAGCGTATGATATCTGTACTTAACAACGAAAAATTTTAAATTTGCGCTAGCATCAAAATCGGATGCGACGCGTCGGTGAATGTAAAAGTACCTTTACTGCAACTTGTTACTTTGCGATACGATTTTTTTCATATGCAAAAAATATATTTAACGCATAAACATTGTAACTTCCTTCACTATCTTTAATCACGGTAACCAACGTTAAGCGCAATTAAGCATGATCACAAGTACCTACTACTATTTTACTTATGTTTCATTGCACACGAACTATTCTTAGGAAAACATCGTTGAAAAACAGCTATTAATAATTATGCTTCCTTGCGTAACGAGAATAAACAACAGACGGACAGGCGATCAAAGTTTTTTAAACATTACTAGTTGGTTTCGTGTTTTCGCCAGCTGCTAGTGGAAATTAAACGAGAAACAGAGTGTAATGGATATGATTTTATAACAAGAACACATTGTGCTATTCATATTTCATTTAAACATATTTGAATATTCATAAAAAAAGGTTTAAGTTTGGAATTTAGTATACAGTGAATTTACTCACACATCAGGTAAGCTGTGATCTTTGTTCGACTCTCAGGTTAGATAATGTGAAATTTTATTAGCAATGTGGAAATTGGAAAACTTAAGCTAACTACCATTCATTTAAAAATACAAGTTTAAATAATGTAAAACTTTATTTCGCTCTTCCCGCTCCTGAATGGTGACTCCTTATGCTTTCCTCGTGGATTACCCTTCCTTTGATGATATCAATCACACTCGGTGATGTAAAGACGAAAACGACTAAAGGCTGTTGCACTAAATGCTCGCCACGATAACTTAACGACAAACCAATAGAAACGCAAAATTAGATTAGCAAAAGCGCGCGTTCGCTCTGCGAACTTCGCACGAAATTCGAACGAAATTCGAACGAAATTCGAAAACTTAAACTAAACTAACGTGAAAACTAAAATTTACTTAAAAATACAATGATCCAATAAAGTTTATACTCTTCACGTTAATAGATCATGGAATAAAAGACCAATCAAAACACGGACAAGTTTTACCCATCTACGCTATGATAGTTGTGCGGCTCTAAATTTTTTTGTAGTTTGCGTTACCAACTAAAACCTTCCCAGAATTCAGGCAAAACTACATGTTTCTTGCGTTCGTACATTAAATTACAACCTGACGTTACCGACATGCCGCTTTTATAAGTAAGTTAATATATATAGCGCATTAAAAAAGCTTTGAGAAAATCGTATTTTTTGTAGAAAAAAAGTACGCAATCGTATGGCCACCGCAAAAAGTACCGTTCGCAGAGAAATAAGTCGTTTTTATGTGCAGTTGAGTTCTGTAAAAATGTTGTGGGCTTTCGAGCTCAACTGTTACAATAAAATACAACATATCCATTGAACTAAGCGGTAAGCTACCGTCAATTGTTATATCATGTCAATTCGATCAAAATAATCTTCACCAGTTATATAATTTATAAATTGCTTGGTGAAAAATCGAATAATAACACTTTATTTCTCACTCTCTTTCAATGCATATGCACGCGTGATTGTAAGTGTGATTGTATGTTAGCTATTTTCAAATAATTTTCTATATGACTTGTAGATACAACCAAGTTAATAAAACGTTTAAGTAACAACAGGTAATTTTGTCCATTTGAACAACGATAGACACAGAAAATCTAACTTCACCCCATCAACATCTTATAGATATAGTGATCAATGAAGTGTACTTATAGGCAATATCAGGAGTGAAGTTAAAAACATTCTGATTAAACAAGTTATATACCCTTATTTAACTTATTGTACAGTGTAGTGTAGTAGTATTTAATTAGATTAAAGTCTCGTGTCAACACAAGAGAGAAATAGACATTAATCCAAATACGTTAAAGTTATCAATAGGTAATAATTAACTATTTATGTACTTACATGTCGTATCCTTCTTAAAACATATTAGCAAAAAGAACAGAAAATGCTAGCCGTATTCTTCACAAGTCGCCCTTCCAGTTGAATCGTAAGATATTTATTAACTACAAAAGTCCATTCATAACTAATATTAAATGTGGTAACGTTAAAAATACTGAAACCAAGCCGCCATGTCGTGTCCAGAAACACACAATCAGTAGGTATCGAGTAATAAGCATGAACTTTATCAACGAGCGTAATATGAGAAGGCTTTACAAATTGTGTGGCGGCGGCCGATACGCCACGACACGACACGACACCCTCGCGACACGTAGTGTTGCTAACGGTACCGCTCAACGCACGCGAATTGGGAATATTTTCGGATGAAATAAATACGAGTATTATTTAGTATGGAACCGTTATAACTAATTTTGGAACAGATAGTTACGGAATGAAAGTGTTAGAAACAGGACTAATCCCAATTGGACTCGCATGAATAGGGTTTGTACTAAGAGCACGTTTTTGTCAATCATAGGGATATAATCAAAATGTTTTTGATGTTCCATATAATTTTATAACTGAGGATTTTCGTTTAGGGTTTTGTAAATTATTTTTTTCTAATATGACGCGTTACGAAATTATAAAATAAAATTTATATGTAACCTTCTGTATTTTTATGTATGTTTATCCACTGAATTTGGAATAAACATGGTAGTTGGAACAGACAAGCCGACAGTCAAACGTGTAAGGGTTATCATTTTTCCGTAGCATATACAGAACCCTAAAAGTGTTATTTTGAAGATTCGAAAAAGACTAACAGAATTCAGCCTTCAGAATCAGAAACAACCAGACTGTGCCACTGAAAAAAAAATTAAAAGTATGTTATAGTCTAACCCGTACCTTGAGTAGTTTACCATTATGTGTGGGCTGACTGGCCAGAACGAGGAGTAACATTATGTCAATTTTATTAACTAATGCTTACCTGTAACAAAAAAAAAACATATATAAACGTCACATTAAAAAAAAATATATATCATATTAATAGTTCGTACACGATAAGACTGCTCTGTATGCCATGTCCACACCATCGTTATTATATAATAATATATTATAGTAAATTTCAATTCAATATTTTTACAAACTTCTGATTTTTGTCTGAATTTATGATTGAAAACGTAATCATAAAATTCCCACAGAGGTACATTTCCGACTCAAGCACATATACCATCAATTCTTATTTTGTGTGAAGAAGGTAACAATTTGTAACTGTCCGATATCGGTACAAAATTGCGTGGTCACCCTCGCGTCACGGNGGGGGGGGGAGGGACAGTTTAGAAATTGCAGTGTATCACTTGCCAGTGTTGATTTGCGGTAATTCTTAACTGCATACTGTACGTGGCGACGTATCGCCACCCCCACAGTAGCATGTGGTGCTCCTCCGGCTTTAGAACCTGTGTATTAACGAGCGCCGACGAGCGGAAACGACAGACGGGTAAACATTACAAAATTGTTTTGCCCTGTTTATGGATAATTTTTTTTTCTGTCACTATACGTTTTATTTTGTTAAAATTCGCTGTTTCGAATACGACAGTCTTTTCTACAAATATTTCTTAACCAAATGTAATAAAATTACGTTGTATATTTGTGTGCAATAAGAAATAAAAAAAAAAAAACAAAAAAAATGTAAACATTAACATAAACTGCTAGCAATATATAAATCTGTAATATCTGTCTGCCTGTACATTAAATTTTTTTGTCAAATTCTATGATAAATATTCGTTATCTGACTCACTGACATCTATTAAAAAAAAAATCGTCTGTCTGAGAGAGAGACATATCTCTCTGTGTTTGTATGTCCCGTTATAACTCAGGAACGGCTCGACCGATCTGAATGAAAATTGGTATGTAATGAGGACACGTGATTGCGCAGATGATAGGATATAAAATATCAGCAAACAAGTAAAAGTATCAGTAATGATGTATCCCTTTTCAATTGTTCAACCCGAACGAAGTCGGAGAGGGCCTCTAGTGAGCAGTATGGATTCACAAGTTTGGGAACAAAAGTCACCGGTAATATAAATAAATGATCCTATACTTAAGAACTTTGTCCTTTGACCTGGTCGACAGCCGCCAAAGTGTACGAGGACTGAACCGAAGGATAAATTCCAGTTGCGACACGGGCCCGGAACGACTGGGCGACGATCCAGTGATGTCGTTATATTCTTACATTATATAATCGTATCGTTCCCTGTGTTGTGGGTGGCCTTTTTGACATGTCCAAATATAACATCACAATCACCTGTGGCCAGGGGATAAACATTTATCTGTCACATTAATGTCGGCCCCGGTCGGGAATCGTCATTACCAACTCGAGGCAGGACATGTTTCGGTGCTGAAGCGGCTTAACACGCGGGTCATTCGCTCTCTCTTCACCAGCGACCGTGCACATGACAGCCCGTGGCCCGTAACTAGTTTATCAGTTGTATTCTAAAGTTTGATTATAACTTAAATTCTTCTGTATGTCACTAAACTCCTCTGGCTGGACCGATTTTGATGAAATGTTGTGTGTCAAGTTAATCTCTGGATGATTTAGATTAACAATTGGAGCAGGTAGAAAAGTAAATGTTATTCAGTAAATAACATATCGAAACTCAGGATATACAAAAAAATTTTGCTGAACCCACTGGTAGCAGGCCCGGCGACGTCCTGGCAGGACAATGTCTGCCTTGTTATGAACAAACGTGAAAGCGAGCAATCCACAAGCTCGGCACAATTGTCCAAAGCCGTGAACACACCGATGACGAGCTGGAGCCTATTACCTATATCACCGACCATAACAGCGAAGCCTTCGAATAACATAATGGGCGAGGTAATTCAGAATCACCGATACGGCACGACAATGGCGTCACGTGACCGGCCCACAATTGAATTCGCTCGAATCCGAACAAATTGGTTAATTAAACTTGTTTTTGAGCAATTTGAGCAATTTACCTATCATGAGCGCTGAGTGACGGACAGTCACGCTCGCGGCCCACGCTCAACGCTGGGGAGGACGAGGGCGAGCGACGAGCGGGGAGCGGGGAGTGGGGAGTTACCGTTCAAATCGACTCCAATTATTTACTTGTAAGAACACCGTGTTGCGATTGTCGCAATCGAGAAACGAATCAAATTAAATGTACGCGACTTACGATTTATATTAGGTACAGCCTTTACAGTCCCCTGTTAACATTAGCCTCCCATAATTGGCGCCACTCCGACCGATCATGTGTCTTCTACATTCAACGGGTCCCCATCATCAGTCCACCTGTTCCAGGGGCGACTTCGGTTCGGTTAGTCTTTGCTTAGGTGAAGGAAAACATCGCGAGGAACTCTGCAAGCCGTACAGTTCTTCAAAAAGTTACATCGCTGTATCACTGCTGTTAATGAAAATATTTAAGACCATAGCCTGCCAGGTTAGCCAAATTTGGGTTGGCGGGTTCTTCACGTACCCTTTGGGAACAACTCTTAGGTGTCGGGTTTCCTCACGACGATTTCCTTCACCGAAGCAAGTGATAATTCATTTATGATGCGCATATAATTTGACAAAATTGAGTTCGAATTTTCTTCGATCGATCGAATTCTTTAGATCACAAGGCTACCACAGCTGTCTAGATTACAGTTTGAATCTTTCACATTTTGAAAAAGATGCAGAAATCAGAAGTGGGATTTAGCAAGAAAATCGCGCGCGGCTTCTCCATTCCATTTAACGCATTCCATACAAAATAACGCGTTCATCATAGGAATAGAATTTTTGAAGGGCCTTTTTAGTGGATGCCTTCGTTATATGGTACTTACTTATAGTCTAAATTTTTAATAATAATCAAGATCTTAAATCATACGATGTGCATCGAGAGAATGTTGTCTTCCGAAGGCTTTTGACAGGCTTCAATAGCAAATCTCAGTTGTGTAAAAAGTGCACCGATCCTGTCTTAGTCTGTCTCAAACATGTCCATGGGACCACACATAACAAAACATTAGCTTGAAGCTCACGTGTATTTCGATTAACAATTCTGTTGTAGCCCGGGAAACCCGATGACCAATATTAAGTTGACATGCCGTCAAATTACAATAAACTATTTAATTACGAGGTGCTGCAACGGCCGCGGTCCCCTCCACCCCGGCGCCCCGCTCCCGCGTCCCCCGGTGGACAGGTCCGTAGGTAAAGCGCCATGTGTCAGCAATTTGCAATTTTATATCGCACTCCAATCACACCCAAATTGGCGACTTATCAGAGTGAAATTACAGTTGAACGAGGCACCCGCGCGGTAATTACAGTTTCGCCTTCGCCGCGCTCGTCAATGCTGTGTTATTAAGCAATTTTCGCCTAGTTCTGTTAAATCGCGAACAAACACGCGACCTGTATAATGCATCACAACATGCAGTAGTCGACTCCGCAGGCCGGCGGCGTGGTGGAACATAGGTAGCGGAAGACCAAGGTTGCTAGCCTGCGATCCGATAGCAATAACTTGGTTCCGTCTGCGTGTCGCCTTCAACAGGTTCAGCGCTTTTTTATGGAGCATGGTCATTTGAAACTTCAAATGACCATGGGTCGCAGTGGCCAGTGAATATGCAGCCATGTTCTTTTATTATTTCCGTCACTATTTAGTATGAAATCGCTTTCTGTCACCATGATAAATGGGATAATCTTAAAAAGTACTAATAAGTAAGGATTATCATGCGGTTTTTTCCAATCGATTGTGTGATTCACGTGGAAGGTGTTCGGAATTAAATTGAAAAAATTTCAAAATGCCTGATAAAAATAGTACCTACCCACTGATCGCCGCGGTAACTTCTAAACGTAAGGAATATGATTTCCGAAGCGAAACGATGTTGGGATACTGGTATCAAATTGATTACCTCGTACATAATTACCTACTCTGGTTAGTCAGTTTTGTCGAAGGTTTAATGTACGGTCGTAGCAAATATTTATACTGAATATTGAAATCTGTGTTTAGGTAGTTCGGTCGCCTCTGCAGGACTATTGTGTTTAAGTCACCTTCGACAACTGAAGCACAGTTGTCGATCGCTCCTCTGCAACGACGACCAATCTGAGGCTTCGACGCGCCTCTCGGAGTACAGAAGTGCTCGTAGTATATCATCAAAAGTGGTCAACACCCGACGGTACTTAACTAACCCGATTGCTAAAGTTCGTAAGAGGCTATAATGGCGATGCAATGCAATCATTAAATTAGAACCGAGCAGCTTGCACCTACGTATTCCATTTATAAGAGTTAAAATCGAATCCCTCGTAGATAACTACAGTGGAAGTGCATTACATAAATGCCCTCGTCTTGCGAATGTTACTCTAATGAAGCAGCTACATCGCGGACCAATTCTCGCTTCCACTTTTTCTCCAGATTTTCCCACCGACTTAGCCTTTCCCGCGAAAAGAAAAAAAAACATACGCCCTCTCCCTCGCACCGGCTGCACCTTGCACCCGACATTATAGCCTTTTCGCTCTTTTGTTTCGACGTCATCTCGCTTGCGCTCCGCCCATTTGTAAAATCGACTGCCCGTCGGCCTTGCACCTGTCTCTTTCTCGTCCGTCTAATTTATGTGGGAGTGAGCGGGCTTGATCGATGCTTTGTTTTCCGCTTCGAACGTCCGTTCGAAAAAAGAAGCTGACCCGCGGATTAGGTTATTCGTTATAACCGGGTGTAAATTCTGATAACGCGGCGCGATTGCGTCGCGAATTCTTCGGGCTCGGATGTCGCTGTGAGAACGGCGAGTCCTCCTTTTGCTGCGTTTCGTAAATCTATATTTACGATAATGCTATCCCGTGCCGTATTACGTTACGCGGCGGTGATTAATGATTAAGCTCGGGGAAAGAATCGATTTTAAGAATAAACAAACGCACTGGGGCTGGCTACACGGGCGCGCTCGCGGTTCGATTGTTAGTCGACATAATGAAGACATTTGCGGCCGACTGCCATCTATCTGAGTTCGAGCAAATGGTTATTGTCGATGGTCCGGCTCTATAAATCGCTCGTTGTTTACGGTCGCTCGAAAAAACACTTCGGAATTAAGATTTCAAGGCGAGCGCGCGGAATCTGACGTGCAAAAAGCGCGGGACGGTTGACAAGTTGAGAAATGTCATGGCGGTTTTTTTGGGGTTAGTTTTTGGCGGGAACGTCATTCTAATCAAAATAGTTTACGCGTCGCTCGTAAATACGATCCGAAGCCTTTGTTTATTCGTTTCTGAAACTAAACAGTCTATCGTGGGAATGGATCGGTTATTTCGGGGCCTCGATGTCGTTTTATAATTTGACACTTATTTTGTGAACCGCTGGAAATATATCAAGCTGACAGGCCCCGGGATCCTTGAGTGGCGTTCGTAGAAGTCTAAATTCAACAAAGATCTAGATAGAGATACCAGATGATCGGTTTGAAGATACGGCGATATTTAAAACCTTGTGCGTTGTTGTTAGGAACCTGCGATGGGTCGATGCCTTTGGCCAGCTTCTTATTATTTCAGAGAAAACTATTTACAACATTAGAGCTTCTGCAACTCATAGCACATACTGACCTATATGAGTGCCTAACTACTTACAAACATTTTATAGCCTAAACAAAAATAGTCATACAAATAAAATCTAATATAGCCGCATTAGGCTCACGGTATGTCTACATAATAAAAACGTATAAATATATATTTTTAAGAGACCATAAATAAAAAAGAAGGAAGCAAAAACTTGATACTCTTTGAAAATTCACGGTAAACGGAACGCAAGCGGGCTCACGTCACGCCGCCGACGCGCCGCGTCGCGCCGCATCGCGCCGCCAACCCACGACTGCTATAAATCACAAACAAATAAAAACGGGCGCGAGGTGAAAACGTTATTATCTTTATAATTGCACGTCAAGACTCTACGCCGAGTTTTTCCCCAATTTTTTCCGAGTTTCATCCCGCCTTTTCGAGCTCTTCCCACTGTTCTCCCAATCGTGCGCTATGATATATCGGCCCATGAATACGCGATGCGACACCTGCACGCTTATGAATCCCGTGTCCCGTGACGTCATTATAGCTTCTGTCATCCAAATTGTAACTGATCGTTGTTTGTAGGTACAGTTTTTTGGGTAAGATAAAATGTTGTAGTAATGTCTCTTTTATCTCGCTCTTAATTACCGTAAAGCTTTACTTTTGTGAAGGTAACGCAATAGCATTTTCTCTAAATTCGGACCGGTTGTACGCCTATTCGATATTTAATTTATTCTTGTTCCTATGAATCACCCCACGAATAATGAGATCTCATTACTTATGAATATAATAGAGAAGTAGATTTACGAGGCGTCAAGTGACAGTATTAAAAAGTAATTCGTCATTTGTGATCGCCGCTTTGTAAGTTTCGTCTCAACGGACATTATGCGCAGCTCACTGAATAGAGATACCTCGCAGCGATACAGAGGCACCACGCAGCCTGTTAAAGTTACGCGCTAAAAAGGAAATAAAAGCAATTCATTCGCTCCAAAATGGATGGTTATCTGTTAACAACAAAAAGAAGCCTGCACAAGCGTAACAATGCGCTTACACGGCTAAATCCAATGGGTATAAACCAACAAAATGCGCGATAAGATGTCTGTGCCCCGCCTCACCGGTAACGAAGCACCTCACTATCGATGTCTCTGTCAAAAACTGTCAAAAATGTGACAGGCGCCGTGTCGGGCTAACGAGCCGTCCGGGACCGGCGCATCACCGTGACGACGCACTTTTGGCAACTCCGACGCGAACCATGCGACCCGCCGCGCTTAACGCCATCTGTTATCGAATAGAACAACTACCGAGCTCGGAAGTTACCTAATGTCGACGACCCTCTGAGTGATTGTATTGAAATAAAATAATCACGACACAGAAATACATAAAGATGCAAATGAACCGCGCCCCCGGGCGACGGACGGCGGAACGAATTTATCGCTGCGCGCGTACCTCATTACTGGTAACAAGCATTCGAACTCTTTCCTTACCCCATAAATATTATAGTTTTCACCTGTACGCAAAAGAACCCCGTACGAATGATCTAACACCTTCGTTTATACGTTTTGCAAATAATTAGTTGGCATTTTGTTTCCATAGTTTACATAAAACGGCCATTTAATAGATATTTAGGTTGTTAAAAAATTTAAAAACGCAAACTGTTCCTCGCAACAAAAACGAATATTATTAATAATATCGAATCGTACAACTTTTACAATAAAGTATAGTTTGTCATCGGTTATTTTATTATTATGGCGAGTTTATTAAATAAGAAAAATAGTGATATTGTGACATCCTTAGCGCTTATAAACATAACCTTTATATAATTTAATCTTCTCAATTTTTCTGACATACTAGTGCAACTTTTAGTTTAAGTTTTCGTTTGTTTAAATTGACTCTGTACATACAGCTTACAAAGTAAACCTAGTTCAAATGATACACATAATTAAAATAGGTATCTACTTATTTAGCATGCATGAAATGAAAGTCCAGAAGATTCTAGAAAATAAAATTAATACGTGCCAGAGGGCTCGTTTGACGTTAGTAGGTAGGTTCCTAGATTGTTGTCAAAGGTCAAATAATTCAACTGCAATTATTTGTCACACACACCGACCGGCCACGGCGGTGTTCGAATACGAATTGCGCATTTGTTAAAGTTTTTGCACCGCGTCCAACATCGCGTGCATTTAACCTTCCGCACTGCACAAGTGACCACAGATGGAATAAACGATTATGTGAAATTAATAAATTGATGTCTAATTATTTACGACACAAAAAGATAATTTATTAAGTGGTTGATGGTCGCAATATTTCATATCAAGTAAAAAGTTGGCATGTTGATGTTAATAAATTAATTGTAATGTAAAGTACAGTCACTTTTTTCGGCTTGGAATATCTGTAAGTAAGTTTTATAGGTTACATTAAATTTTATTTTTGTTTTTGAACGATTTTTAATTAAATGTGCGTTCGAAATTCAAATGATAAATGATAAATGTTAAATAAGATACACGTCCTGAATTTAAATCATTTTATGGATTTTTGTGTAGATACCGAATAGTGCGTGTCCATCCATTTTATACACATAAGATGCAACTAAACCATATTTTTTAAAAATCTCCAAAAAAGGAGAAGGTTCTCAATTCGTTTGTATTTTATTATGTTTGTTAATTCCGTACTCCCGTCATTTATTAACCGATTTGGAAAATTAGTTTTTTGTTTGAGAGGGTATATATTATACTTTCCGTGTGGTCCCTCTTAAAGATAGATGTGAAAAATAGGAGATGAAACCAAGAAATTCACCCTCTTCAAATTAGGTGGTATTTTATTTTGTTAAAATATTTACTTGTAGTATCAAATCTCTACTTTGAAAACTTTTAATCTCACCCTCCGTACAAACCACGGAATGGTTGTATTGATAAAAATATAAATAAAATGTCAACATACATTACTCACGTAGCCAATGTCAAATTATGCAATCACCTACCACAAAGTAAGTACATTTTGACAACCACAAAACATATTTGCTAATTATTAAAACTGCGGTTTAAGTGATTTTGACCGCGCGCTCGCTGTCGACTTTAGCTAATGCCACCTACATAATGACAGTCACGACAATTATTTAATTATATTAAATTTATTTTAATCTAAAGCACCGAACGGCACACGTCCAACACGTAAAAATTTTTTGAATGAATCTTGGAATATTTAACTCCAGGCCCCCCGGGCTAGACACATTGACGACCGGACAGTTGCCGGCCTGGCCAGCCGCTACATCCGAGGTTAAAAGATCATCGAGAATATGACATTTATTAAAATATGAAGCTTAAATATAAATGTGAAATATAAAACGACGTTTGGACCATTTGAAGAACCAAACACGACTGCGATTTGAAAATCGCACTCGACACATACGTATTTAAGTTTAACGAAATATTATATTAAACATAATTTCACTTCGGTTCCACTTTGATCTGTAATCCGTTTCTTCACGGCGCGGAAAGTCTGTCATCAAACGATTATTTAATGACCGAGTGAATAATAAATCTTGATATAATGAGTAATATTGTTTCTAAAATTGTCCTGTTCGTTGCAGTCGATATGTTTTTGTTTTTTTCATATTTTTTTACGGTCTTTTGAGTAAAATAAAATTTTATTCAATAACTCATATTAAATTACCGAATTCCACGCCATTCCGTGTTTTTTCCTAACAAGCATATTATTAATTAATTGTTTGTTTTACAGAGATATCTAAACATACAGAGAAAATCTCTGTGCCTGAAAAAAAAAATAGTATACATTGAATACTTCAATGTCTTCGCCTGAGAATATAAATAACCTGTGGTAACTCCCGAGTTCAGACAAGCAAAAAAATTGTCTGTGAAATCTTTGAACTTAAACTTGAATTGTATCGTGAAACACCAACATCCTTTTCAATCGAAGTGCTAAGAGCCATTATGATAAAACGTCTCGTGCTATATATAGTCTTCTACTTCTGCAGGCACAGAGTGCAGACTAATACCCAAAAAATTCCCTTCGCTCTCGGGAATTCTTCAGATGATTGCAGGCCGCACCGAATATTGCCGATTGATGCCTCGAGATGAGCTCCCCGGGGACCCGCATACGGAAAAAGAGAGCCACCATCGTGTAAACAGGATACCGTTATGTCTCTATCGGAAGATTTGTTGAGGAATATAAAGCAAAAATGAGGTTGTGGGTTTTTGCTTTCGGATCTCTTTACCGAGAAACAATTGTACCTAAAAAGTTACCAAAACACAGCAATTATGTAGTCACAAGCGATATGAAGTCGATGGTTCAGCGTAGAATGAAGGCAGCTGCAACGGAAGGCCTGAAGCAGTGCCTTGTAATTGCAATGGAATACAATCTTAATAATTAAGATAAGATCAATAGACGATTTAATAATTAAGTAGTAGTGACTCGTCCTCTTTTCACTTGAGAACGTCTACGCTTTACGTGTAGATATAGAAAGCACATCCAAAATAACTGCTATTCATTTGTGTTGTAATATAAATAATAATCGTGTCCCCTTTTATAGTCTATTCTTTTAAATGCTACGAATTAAATGTATATTTGTTTTTACTTTTTATATGTACCACGGGACACTGAGCAGTCACCGTCGGTTGCGGACAGCTGCAAGTCGTCACCGACCAGCAGTCGCCAATGCACCGGCGGCCCTGATTGAGAGCTCTTATATATTCATTTATCGCAATAGCTGCACAAAACCAGAAAAAACTTTAACGTAAATCGATTTTTTTAATCTGTTAAATGGCTTTCATTTAATACGTGCACGAACAAAAAGCCAAACAAGACATGGAGAAATAAAAAATATATCAAACATAATAAAGCCCACCCGTATTGAAAATATTCAATGTACAGATTTGGCCCTGTCACAACTGAATTATTAGTATAGACATAGAAAACAAACTACGTTTCTAATTAATACATTTGAACTGGATGTTAATTTATAATACAAAAAATAAGGAAATACACATACACTTATTTGAGACGACAAATCAAATTTCATTTAATTGATGTATCACTTAAAAGTATTGATGATTCATATTGATACGGAACAACCACGGGATGGTAACTGAACCAAACTGTGCAACCATAATCGTGTACATTTCACGTAACCGTTGGTACTTATCAATATTTTAGATATGTTTAACTAAGCCAGAGACTGCAGCTCCATATAATGTAGGTTCTGTTAGCGGATGGACATCTAGTTTGTGACTGTTACTCTTAAATAACACGTTCTTACATCGACATGCGATGAGTCTTAACTTGATGGTAAGTGGTCACCATCCCCACAGACATTAGCATCACCAAAGCATCACTAATGCGTTGTTGGTCGAGATAGATAAAGAGGAAAAGAATGAAAATACTGGCTCTCAAACCCCCAGTCGGAACACGACGAGTCGTTTGGTGGTTGAGTCAAGCAAAACGGTGGTAGCTAGTTAGGTAGACTACACGGAAAGATAACAATACCAATAATAATATTAATGACTTAATAATAATATTGATAATACGCGATGAACTAAAACCAGGCAGACCGGCTTCTGTCGCCTCTTACGACACCCTGTTTTGCCAGCACGGGATTGAGACAGTAATCTAGGCCGCCCCAACACGGCCATAAATACTTGTTGAATCCTTTGACAGGAAGCCAAAGTTAATATCGACATTCTATTAAGCTGACGGTAAATAAAATGTTGACTGCCTGGCTGCAGCTATTATAACAAAATTAATTTGTTTCTAATTCATAAAACTAAAAAACCCATTCCTAAAACAATGCGGGTGCTATTTCAAAATGTAAGGCGCAGGGTTTTCTGAGACGCAGCGAGGGCGGATCACTAAACTTCAAATATGATCACACGGTCAAGTTAGGTGATCGACCGTTAGCCGTCGGAACTATAAACTTCTCCGGAGGAGCAAGGGGACCTCAGTATCGTATCTCGTATATATATTATTAACTCGCTCCATACGTATGTATGTATCAGAAGGCGTGGCCACAATATCTGCGGAGGCACCGGGCTCGCAGAAATTGAGAAGCGTTATCGTATAGAAATCCACCGTATCTGGGCCGGCGGTCTCCAAGGAAATCATTGGTAAGGCATCCGGAAAATTTACCGCGCATTCCGGATTATGTGGCGTAACACCTGCCTCTCGGTTATGCCGCCCTGGTACGTGATGTATTTTGTTGCTCCCGTGTAAAGGGGAAACTGAATTGACGGTCGCCTTCTCACGTGTACGGTGTACGGTGTAGTGTACGGGAAGATGTATAACGTCGATACTGTTTATTGAAGGCTTAACGGCTGCGACCGAAAGATTTAGGGCGACTTTAGGACGGAAAACATTTACCCGGCATCGGGACCGCCCGACGTCTCGTTCGTTTCGCTGGCTGTCAAACTTCAGCAAAATCTTCAGTTACACAGACAAAAACCCTTTGAATGTTAGTTGGTTTTGTGATGATTTTACATGTAATTTATATAATCTCATATTTGTTTAAGGGCGACAGATTGCGACAAATATCCAATTGACAAGACAATCGAGCTGTACATAGACACAATATCATTTCATATTCACACACGTGAGTCATTAAGGGAAAAATTTAAAGAAATAGCTGTAATCACCGTAGCCGGCCAATTTATTTATAGTAATTTAGTATTTCCGGTAATTTAGCAGCTCTACCCAGCTTTTAATTTACTTTGTAATTACCAAGTGTTGTTTTAAAAGATGTGCTGAGGAGTTGCTTTCGCCGTTTCTTCTCTTCGATATTAATAAAGTACTTTTTCGAAACGGTAGTAGAAGCAAAAAATGATGCGCATAAGTATATTTACAGAATATTTATGAGATTATGATTCAATGATTTTGAATTTGAATAATAAGAGCTTGAGCTTTGCAGTATTCGAAGCACCTCAATTAAACGCATCATTATGATGATATATTATTTAATGCATAATTCCTGTACAGTGCTTACTTCATGGACAGTACCTGTCATTCAACTAAGCTAAGTACCAATTAAATCAGTATTTATTTATTACGGGGATGTTTCATGAAACGGTCGCATGCTCAAGGCGCCCCGTCCACCACCACGACGACACGGCGGTACTGGCGCATCATAAATATTCAATACGATCGATATGGCCACAGTATCAAAAACTAAATTTCCCTCAATCTATAATATTCATTTCGATATGAACAAAGAAAACCTTTGAACGCTTTAATTCATTCAAGACACGCTATGCGCTATAAATTTTATTTACAAATATTCGTTGTTCATTATTCAATATCTGTTTGAATTAAGGACATTATTTCAAAACTACCAGTTTTAGTGATAACTGATGCGGGTAACAGTACAACCCAATGAAAATATGAGTTATCAGAAACAAGAATTTCAATATCTATCGGGCCCGATCGAGAGTCGAACTAGGAACACTCCGCTCGGCAAGCAGAGACTGGATTTAAACGATTAATACATTTGAACAATTTATAAAACATCTGATAAAAACGAGTAGCGGTTGGTGAGGATACGGTCGCTGTCTAGACGCAGGTTTTGTTTCCCGAATCGAAGGGAGAAGTTTATTAATATCAGTGTATTATGTTAAGAAGGATTAGTGGTAACTTTGGGGTGCTTAATGGTTGGAACTATAAGAGACTCTCACTCCAACGCTTTGATCGATAAACATTTAGAACATCGAACGCGGCTGAATGTTGGACGATATAAAAAGCCGTAATTGACGCTTCCACATGTACTAGGGCACGATAAACTCCTAGTGTCCTTGGTTGGCTATCGTTACCTGCTGCTTAACGTATGTTGCCAAAATGTTAAATAATGTTTTTACGAAATAAGGGTGGTTTTTATCAAATTACATCCATCGAACTGAACGTTTACCACAAAGCCAAGTCGCGTGAAGGCCAAACCAAAATTGCCCTTCAAACGTTCCTCGGCCCCATTAGAACACATTGTCCAAACCTTGGTCGTATCACGGTGACCGCAGAGCCGCGTTGCATAAAAACCGTGCTGACATTTGGTGTAAACACACCACTGGCCGGCTGGAACACTGCGGTGGCACGTAGGGTTGGTAACTTTGGCAAAATTTACACAAAAAATCAGTTACATCATGTATGAAAAATCATCATGTAAAAAGGGTTCGACCGATTTGACTGATAATTTTTGTTGTTATGTTCGGAATTGTTCAGACAAAGTTTGTATGAAATATGTTTTTTTGGAAAATCTACCGGCTAAGTCGGGAATATGAATACTATTTTTCTGAGTTTTTGTTAAACGCACTTCCCAATTTCTTAATTAGTAATTTGCACGCGTGCGTAGCCGGAGTTGGCTTCTAGTATTTAATAAAAATTTGCTGAGATTTTCGTTTCGAACTTTAATGGCGTATAAGTGTCCTAGTAGATCCTTCAGTGTTTGAAAATCGTATGTTAACGCTGCAAATAATAGTACAATAGGAGTAAGCTTGTATTTTAAATATTCATCCACAAATTTATATGACTCAATAAAAGTGTGCTCCAAATTCTTCAACAGCTTGACTTTCCAATAGCTTATATATATAGAATAATAAAATAAATTAATCCCTGCCGGAAGGAAATGGTCCTTTGAAAAATAATTAAGACGCTTTCTTCAGTTACGTAAAAAATAATTATATGATATAGTTTTAATAAAAGTGGCAGCCCTGGCTTGTGAATGAAATAGGCCAATTTGCGGTGTGCAGACGAGTTGAAAACTGCGTGACATTAGCGCAGGATCTCCACTTCGGGACATTCGAATTGTTTTTCATTGCGCACGCGCTCGCACACGTCACGCATAGGTCACGTCGCGCCGCGTTTCCGGGAGAGTTGTGTGACGAAAAGTTTTAATTTTTTTAACTTATACAGAAATAGTTACGAATTCACAGACTTTGACTTGAAGAGTCAGGACTAATTTATGAAATGTCAGAATAGGTCAAAGTCCTCCAGGGAAGGCCCATCCATGTCGAGAAATGGACTCTAAAAGAGTGATGGATGTATGGGAGAAATACAGACTAGACACACAGATTACACATAAAATATAATTTATAGTTAAAATCAGTCATACATTGTAAAAATCTATCAATACATTATTTTGTGCGAGTAATTTGCGTGTCAGAACAACATAAAATAAATACTAGAAAGCCCCAATCGTTGTAACAATGAGAATCTAATCTCATCTAATATACCAGGATCACAGAACAAGTATAGGACCTCAGCGATGTTCGGCCGACCTGCCCGCCGCCGTATAAGGGCCGGCCCGCTGGCTTGCAAATTGCAACATCTCTTTGTTCTCCTATTACAGTAAGGTATCTGGTACCGGCATTATGGTACCGCTACCAGATACCAGAATAGATACCGAGTGAATAAGGCTGCCAGATAACAATCGTTTAAGGTATCACGCGCGTTAGAATTATTAGTTTTATTAATAAGCGCGCGGCGTCGACGAATTGGTGATCGCGTTTCTGATACATTTGCAGTCTGTGGTTGTTAATGTATGATTAATGCGACAAGGCAGGTTGGCCACGGATTCCGGGTTCGTTGAATATTTACAACAGTTTGCTGTTCCTTAGCTCTCAGTGACGCTGCTCGTGGAGGGTCCGAGGTTCGATTTCAGTTTGAGGTAAATATTTATCTTGGTTATGAGTAATGTTTCATTATTAGCATTTATTTTGATTCGGCTACGCCCAGCAATTACGCATGGACCTACTTGCATTAGCATAAGCATTTAAAAAAACTATGATTTCAGAAAAACAATCACAAAACCCCCATGGCTTTTAGCCATGAACTTCGATATTAGTCTATCTTTACAGCCGAGGAGACCCATTCGTCATCCCGCGTCTTGCAATTGAGAACGACTGCTATCTAACGATAAAAACAGAGATCGATTACTACCGGTAGGTATCTCCGAAGCTCGGAGGCGCTTATACTGGATTTTGTTAACTACACAAAGTCACGAGTGACGAGCGAGGGAAACCTCCAAATTCCAACAAGCAGAAATTACATGGTTGCAGCTATCTGATTTAAAGGCATTGAAATGCCCTGCTGGGTGTATACCAAATAGTACGCAATTTGAACCATTCGATACTGAACCGAAGCTAGTCAGGGACCCGCACCGGCTGCGCGATGTTTGTCTGTGTGATATATTCTTACGTGTACCTTGGAAAATATAAGGTAAATAATTTTGATTTTCTTATGACGAATTCACCACGCAGACGCGGTAAACGAATTGATTTACGAATTACCTCACAGCGACGCTGACCGCCGCGCCGACAGCCCTCGGCTCGGTCGATTAGCGATTTCGTAAAAAAATATTATAAATAAACCGGTGAAACGGTCTACTACGCCCCGGTGATTTACAAGCTGACTTTAAACGTCTTTCGGATAGATAAAAAAAAACGCCTTTTGATTCTGAACACGGCCCGTACATCACGAAACGCGGTAGTTAACAAATATTATTTCAACTGATCCCCTCGCGACTCCGACGGCCGTCGCCGTCACCGTCGCGAGGGGATCAGTTTTAGGTATTTCTGAAGTGTTCATAAATCAGTCGGGCTGTGAAAACAATGATCCCTTTGTAATCGTAGAGGCAATTAAACGTCGAGTATAAAAAGCCGTCCGTCGGACGTCTCGCGAGCCGTTTCTGGCTAAGCGCCGCCCGTTTAGTAGAATTCGGGAATGATTTACGACTTGTCTCCGATATAATAGAATTTATTTGCACTCTTTTAAAGTAGAGTTAATTTATGTGTTTCCGTGTTCATTTTAACGGGATCTAAAAGTCGAGTTACATTAATAGTTCCGTCGACGTCTTACGGGTGTAGTGACATGTCGCTTAGCTGCGAATTTTTTTTTATTTACAAGCACCCTCGTACTCCGGTAGTAGGGAGGTAACGTGGACTAATGTGGAGTAACCGTCAGGTGAGACGTCATAAGCGTACGGCGCGAGAATTGACTTTTATCGGTCACATAAACGTCTCTTCCGGACGGGAACAGAACCCGGGACACCTTGCTCGACTGGTTCGTTACCGATTGGTGTACAGAGTGGTCGATAAAAAAAGACTGACAGAAAACTGAGCGACTAAAGGTGAAATTCGAGAAATGATTTTCATTTATTGCCGACGTGTCGTTTGAGTGCCTGCTCAGCATTACTTTTGTCAGATCCTTATCTACATTTGTAGATGTGGAGATTGCAGTTTTTTGAGAACATTACGGTGAACTTTCGGGTATGAAGCATCTTTTCACAAATACAAGAAATTAATCCGTGATCATCAATGAACATGCAGAAGTAATTATTCCGGCAACACGCGATCAGCAATATAATAACCGTCTCGCACTGACCCTCCCGTGAATAATAATTCTAAAACACAAACACACAGACATGCCAATTAAACATGTATAAAACGATAGGACGATCACTTGTAAATTACCAGGCGAGCATAAGCGCGAGGTGGCAGCACTTTCGGGTCCCGCGCGGCGCATTACGACACGAGTGCGGTCATTAGGCGGCAATATTAGCTATTAACCCCGCCCCGGCGCGCATAAGTTACAAGGAGGTGTCTCAGAACCACGTACCAGGCGCATTTGTCTTGCAGAGGTGAGGTACGGGTATGCGCCGCTAATTACGATGTATGGTACGATCGATTTAAATCGAGCCTCCAAACGATTTGTAACCCGAGCAGTGAGAGTCAAATGGAGCTATGTGGGAAAACGACTCCAGCTTTAATGATATACAACTCTTAACGCGTAGTTGACAGCATTACGAGCATTCTCAAATGTATATAATTTTTATGTAAATAACCTACAAACACACAGTCGAGCCATCTGATGGCGCGTTACCACCCAAGGACAGGAGTAGCAACATCGGCACTTTGACACTGCAAGCGTTTAAAGCTTTCTTCCATTGTTTCGTTCACCACGGCTATCACTGGCCTTTCTGGTTATTCAATCGTATCGTTAATCCATATAAATAAATTACAATTCCATCGCGTAAAAAGCGATAAGTATAATAATTTATAAATATTCATTACATTGATAGATTTATAGTTGATACCGGTCGCTTGTGCTGGTTAGGGTTCTAATCCTGCATGCGCCCTTAGATTTTTGATATTAGATGTATTTATGCGAATATGCGTATTAAAAAAATTATAATTTGCATCAGCGAAGAAAAACATTTTGAGATCATCTGCATACCTGAGGTGTCTACGGGGTCAAATGTATCAGACACCTGCCAATCCACATTTGACCCGCGGTTGTGGACTGTCACTTTTACTCCTCAAATGGTGAGAAGACCACCGGAGCTCAGCAGCGGACGCTTAAATTCATCGTAAGAGCATTCGATGTATTTTAAATTATTGTTCGCTAGTGACTAGTTAAGTTAGTTTGAGACACAAATGTATATAGCATTTATTAGCAAAAAATATATTTGAAAAAACCAAATTGACTCCTCTGAAACTACGACAGCTGTTCGCAACCATAGACGAAATCGCAAATGAGCTAGCAGCAATATGATCAGCTCGTTCGCCGTCCCGTCAGCTCTGTCCCGCTTCACGACGTCGCCATAAACTCAACAAGTGAACAGAGGTCGGTTTACGACTCATAAATGTCGCCTTTGACGTCTCACTAATACGTCATAAAATGAGAAATTGTCGGGTGAATCCTCCGGATAGATCTGCCGCGGCTCCGCTCTGCCTCGGCGCGAAGGTTTACATGTTGTTTTATTGCAGCCGGTTGGTAAACTTGCTCTTGGGTATCGTTTTATTTGTGTTCCAGGCTAGCGGAAGTCGGTACCTAACTAAGGGATTCTTATTACGGATGGGCGGATTTATTACCGGTTTTGTCAACAATCATGCTAGACATGCCTCGATCTCGATACTTCTGAGGAGGTACTTGTGTTTGTTTCCGAGGGAATGCCTCAAGGTATCCCGAAGTTGCTGGTTGCTGAAACCCCACACACAATCTTTTTTTTTACATACAATAAGTTAACGCTCGACCACAACCCCACCTGATGGTAAGTGGTGATGAAGTCTAAGATGGTGAACGCGCTCACTTATGAAAGCCTTTTCACTCTCCTCTTGAAGACTCCCACATCGTTAGATGGCGCATTGAAACAATCCGATGCATAATTATCTGCACTAATAATGAAACTATGGAGGGGTCGTAACTGTGTCTAAAATATTTTGTGGAAATTTTAATGTATGTGGACTTTGTTATGAATATAGAGGTCAAACATATTGTTTTGGCAATTTTGTCTGTCTGTTTGTCTGACCAAGTATCACACTGAAATCACTAAACAGATTTGGATGACACTTGGCATTTAGTAGTCTATATATTATGGGTTATAATTTAAGTTAGTTTTTTGGATCCGGGGAAATGGGACATTACGTTAAGCGATCCATAAATAAAATATTGACTGTCTGGCTGCAGCTATTTCAACAAATGAAATGAAATAATATTTTTTCGAAGTTGGTTTTAACAAACACATTTCGAACGTCAAACTACGCCATCGCTTCAACAAATCCCTACCGTGAGTGTTCTCGGAAGAAGAAGCGACAAGAAACTCCCGAGGAGTTTTTTTCGTACTCACAGTTACAGAACGCACTTAAACTGGTTTAATATTAAACTCATGTCCAAGCAGTCTTATCCTGAAAGTAATCATCAGGTTTGTAATAACCTTTCCGCATAAGAACGATTTTGACGTGAGTTTTAAATTTACAATTTTAACGTGCTTTGTTTGCAGTGTTGGAGAGTCAGACGAAGATCTGGTTACTCGCGTCTGTCTTCAATTTCAACACGTCGGTGAGGCCCTTGATTTTGCTTAAGTCCAGTGGAGGCTGTAACCACTTACTATCAGGTAGCCAGACCGTTCGTTTATCGGTGTTTTACACAAAAGTTTTACTTCTTAAACAATAATCTTCTATGATAGGAGTCACAAATGAACCGGGCACAGTGTAATGTTCTACGTTGTACTCGTAATTTCATGTAATCCAAATAGTATGTGGCCGACGAGACCGAAGCTGGAATAACGAGCCAACGTGACTGGGTTTCAAAGACTTGCGAGCTTTTAACGAAATGGGTTTTAACCTGAACGTTAACTCGGTCCGGGAGCTTCTGGAGAGATACAGATCTTACTAATCTAGGGTTGTATGATTCTAGACATTGGTTTTATCTAATAAAATTAATTGTGTCCAATCCAGTATCAAAGGCGATTGTCGAAGTTTTTAAGCTGTTTATTAGCATCGCGATCTATTTCTAAGATTTTAAGTAGGTACTTTATAAGACATTTAAAAGACTAGCGCCCCGTCCCGACTCTCTATCCTATGTCCCTTCGGAGTACTGTGCCTGTCAAATGGTTAAACAATTTTCCGAACAGGCGCCGTGGTTGCGGTGATTATTTTTGTTACGCACAGAAACTAACAAACTTTGTTCCCCACCATTAATTTGTAAAATAAAATTATAAGTTTTATTATTGAATTCATAAATAAATTATTTTGTCTCGATATGTTCAACAGTAAATAAAGTACTTTTTTTCCTAGCGTCAAAATTATGATTTTATCCTTTATTATTTCATGTTAACAACAAAACTATAAAAACAAAAAAACCCGTAACGCATTGATGTCAATTTTTTTTATGTTAATAGCCGACAAACGAGCAGACGAGCTACCTGATGGTAAGTGGTCACCGTCGCCCATGGACATCAGCAAGGCCAACGGTATCACTGATGCGCTGTTGGCCAGGAAATGAGAAGGTAACAAAGAAAGAACTGACTCTCAAGCCCCCAGCCGGAACACGACGAGTCGTTTGGCGTCTGACTCAAGCAGGAGGGTGATAGATAGCCAGGATGGATTCACGGAAAGATTAAGATACCTGTATTAATAACTTAATGATAATATTGATAATAGTAAATGATCTTCAACGTGGAGAAAATATATTGGTCTCGTCTCTTGCTTATACGCGATTTATTAATTAGGTATGGCTTGTTTAGCAGTATTCGTTTGAACATAACACTGTCGTATCGAAGAAATTGTGTTATTTATGTCGATTATATCAGATGTTGGATAACATATCTAGCGAAAGAATTCACTATTTATCAAACACTATGTAATTGCAAACATCTGTTATCAGTTATCGGTAACAAGACAACGGCGACGCACCCTCGTCCGTTATCTGCCGGAACAACCCTACGCCGCGGGCTGACAGCTAGTGATGTGCCGTTATTAACGACCGCCTATTCATTACTTTATTATTATGTGTGAAAATCTATTTGATGCCATGTAATATTGAGTAATATACATATGTTTATAGTTTAAACAATAGTTAAAATTTTTAAAAAGAAGAAATTAATAAATAGGAAAATTCGTTCCAAAAAAAATATTCATGGCACGGTATCAGGTTTTTTTTAACAATCCTAAAGACGCATTTTTACGTTTTGTGCAGTCGATTCAGTATGGACAACACGGCTCCAGTGGCTGTTTGACAATAAAGAATAAAAACAATAAAAAATCGCGGTAGAATCTCTTGAATACATTACGTAACATCGATGTTTGCATTGGACACAGATTAACTAAAGCTTAATTATTATTGTTGCTATGCAGACGCATCTGTTGAATAGGTTAATACATTTTGACGTTTGTACATCTGACGTTGGTAGATGTATTAAAATTTAAATATTAAAATCGATTCACTCGAAATATTAAAGAATTTAACTACAATTCAGGTAAATATAACCTATTTTTACTAACAGTACCATCAATACGGATACTAGCAAACTTACAGTGTATCTGCACACAAACACCGTTCGCCGCGGTCGGTACCTCCACGGTGCCTTCACACATCCATTAAGGGAGGTAAAAACCAAAACAGACAATGGCCGGTATCAAGAGGTCTCGATCGCCCCCTCGACAA
>PDGT01000029.1:2834168-2855811 GCA_003671415.1 Megathymus violae | reverse complement strand
GCAGCCACCCCCGCTCACCGCCGGAGGCTGTCGCCGAAGCATTGTCACAGACGCGGCCACAGTTCGACAACACTCCTAATGAACCCGTGGAAAACTGAACGATTTGATGATTCTGATGCGAGTAACACCGCACTAAGAGCTAACATCGCAGAACAGCTAAATACTAGTGTTCGATTGTTCTCGAAATTCGACCATAATCGTTAAAATAACCTTCTTGTTTTAAAATGTTTTTATTGATAACAATAACCATAAAAAAACAAAGAAAAAGAAAATGGCTTTTCTTTTTTACTTTCTTCTCATTTCTTAGCCGACAACGCATCAGTGATACCTTTGGTCATACTGATGTCCATGGGCGACGGTGACCACTTACCATCAGGTGGCTCGACAAGACGTCCTAAGTGCTTGTATCCAGGACAAACATAATTGCGGTTTTTATGGGTACAATGTATGTAAACTAATGTATTTGTTATATGATTTAAAAAAAAAACAACTTTTGGGACACACAAATTAAAAAAAAAATTCGCCTCTGTCAATAATAAGGTGACAAAAAGAGGGAAAAATGATACTGGCAGTCCAATACCGATGTCTTTGCCTCTGTATGTTCAGATTAGCGGCTCGTCTCGACTTCGTTCAGTTTCAACGGTTAATTATTACACACACACACACACACACTTGATATATAGTATATGTCCAACTGACATAATGTACCTTTCAAATGGTAAAACAATTTTCCAATCAGATGCCGCGGTCCCAGAGATTACCTTCCGCATACAAACAAACTCACCAAATTCGCAATATCTCTTTAGTATAGATTGATTAACATTAGTATAGATTGAAAATTCATACTTTATTAGATGTAACTGGACCTTTACGTGTAAATAACCGAAGGTAGCACACCCGTCTGTAACTATTTACCCACTAAACTGACATTTCTCGAGTCGACCGTTCATGTTTTTACGTCGTTCGCCGAGTGTCGGACCACTGGGTCTCTCGACTGGTCGCAGGTCACGTGCGACTTGGCGGAGTACACACGTTTTTCAAAACCTCACAGAACATCGTCAGACATGCAGGTGTCCTAGCAATATTTGTCCTACCTTTGGTCTTGCTGATGTCCATGGGCGACGGTGGCCACTTACCATCAGGTGGCTCGTCTGTTCGTTTGTCGGCTATTAACATAAAAAAAAAGAGCTTCGCGTAAGGATTAAATTATCAGTATTATTAATAAGTCGTATAAAGCCATTATTCTTATCTTTCCGTGCAGCCTGTCTGGCTAGCTACCACCCTCCTGCTTGAGTCAACCGAAAAACGACTTGTCGTGTTCCGGCCGGGGGCTGGAGAGTCAGTACTTTCGTTCTTACTTTTTTCTCATTTCTTGCCTAACAACGTCTGCCGGGACAGGTAACAAAGCCATTGATTTTTCTCATGCACAGCGATCAACCTTGACTTTCGCACCGTTAAACCAAAGCAATATACGAAGTTATACAGGAAACGTAACAAGCGCGCCGGAACATTCTCGAGCGCGGCCGAACACGCCCGAACACCCTGAAGGGGCGCAGCGGAAGATGTAATGATGTTTGTCAAATGGAAAATGAGATAGGGAAATGTAGACGACGCTGAATTTGCGACCTTTTCGCTGATGCTGCTCTAAGGATTTAGTGCCGTGCGAGCTACGCTAGAGCTAAGCGATACTTTTGAAAACTTCCATACTTTGATTACTTTTCTAAGTCCATCGCGTTTTTAAAACTGGCAATTGAAAGCAATTCTACTAAATTTGAATTTAGTTTTAATAGGAGTAAACTCCAGGAGGAGCAATGCATCTGTTGCAGACATGAAAATTTGAACTAGTTATATTTGATATTGCTTGTATTATATAATAATTCTTCATGTTTTTACTTAAACTTGGTTTTACCACGTGTTGGTGAAAGGGGCGCCCAATTGAATTGCTCACAGAAAGAGGTCAAGCTTCGATTAAATTTAAAAGAGTAAGGATCATCATTATCATCATTACAACCCATAATTGTACCACTGCTGGTCACGCGTCTCTTGCCAAGTGCAAATTGTGGAACTTAACATGTCTTAAACAACGAGCTCGTGTGTTTTCTTTCACCGAACAAAATGATAATTAATTTCTAAAACGTATATAAGATTGGAGCTGTGGTCCTCCCAGTGGGATACATTCAAATCACTGCGCTGTAGCTGCTCCGAAGGCGACGATTACAAAAGTTCAACATGAAAAAAATGTTGATGGATGGTTTATTATAAAAATATTAACTAAACTTTATAAGGTCCTTGTAAGCAACAATTTGGTTACATGTACGGAACGAAAAATATAAAAATTTTCAAACTAACTTAGCTAGCAAATTAAGAACGGTAATATCGTGTGCGAAATATTTTAGTAAGCGGTGAGTGACCAGCCTAATACCACCCTACAATTGCTACACGTTTATATCACCTACTTCATTCGTGTTAATAAAAAAACAGTTTTAACTCAGATAAATGTATTAGATTGCGCTCCTACGCCATTCGGTTAAAGAGTTTACTTTAAATAAATTAATTTTGTTAAAATAAATGGAGTTCCGTTGCCCGTTCAATGGTAGGTCGACATTTAATTATACAGAGTACCACACTGTACAGATTAAATACACCGGATAAAATATTTTGATAATCGCAACGTTTCGTTTCTATTCGTACGGATTACGGACCCCCGGTGGCGGTCACGCAATAAAAAATAAAAAGTAAAATAGTTTCTACCTAAACAACGTGGAAAGGAACGCTTATTGAATCTTTATTTTATTTTCAACCTGGCAACTCGACTCACTCGACTGTGATGGCTTTTAAAAATGGATATTTATCGCGCTATTTTTATACATTTTAAATTACGGACAAAGAATTATTTCTGTATTTTATATATTTTTTTTTACGACAAGATAAGATGTTTTAAAACAAATATTTTTAAACTGAGTCCTCACAGCTCGGAGAGCTTGAAACGGACATCCAAAGTCTGTCTTAAAGGACTTAGGAGAGAAAATTTATAGGATTACACTCACTCCATTTCCGAATTCAATCTAAAATACAGGTTCCCAAATGAAAATTTAAATGCGCCGTAGTAAATTACGGAAGAGAAAAAGAGCAAGTAGACTTGAAAGTCGGATTCTAGCTCAATGAGTTCAGCAATAAATCTCTGGGTCTCAACAGCTGATGTACGTTCGGGGCCACAGATCGGACAACACATAGAAATGGTATTCATTGTGCACAAATACATCTCCATGACTTGTGTATTTGATTTGTGGCCCTTGGATGTTTAAGTGTGCGAAGATCTTCCCGAATAGGGTTAAACTCGCAAATTGTAATGGTAAAAAATATTAAATACGAAGTTGCATTCACGAAGAGAATAAGAATTTTAGGCACATTGAGACGCAATCAATCCATAAGCCATTGTGCAAATTCTCATATGTATGAATTCAAACTTATCAATAAATCAGAACATATTAATTATAACAGGTACAACCAAACACGGAGTTCTGTAATAATTTTCTTGTGTACTTATAATGATGTAATTAGTGACTAAATAACAATTAATTAATTATACAACAATAATGTAACAAAGTCTCTAATAATGTACATAAAAATTAACCAAATGTACATCTGTACCCCTACCATGTACACATCGACGTGTACACAAACAATTGCGGTTGGCATTTCTAAGTGATACGTGCACCGCGTTAGAACCAGCGGAGCCCTATCGTCTCCCGGACAGGGCGTGTGGAGCGCAGATAAAATAAATGGAGAACAGTGAAAAATGACGCCGGCGCGGCGCAGGAAGACATCGCCCCGAAAGGGGTCGCGTTCTGAACCCGGTCAGATGCTTTGTGTTTCTATCCGGCCTCTGTTTTCGTACCCGATTCACATTCGCAGTCACAATTATTAATCGAACGTTTGCTGACATTTTCAAGCAGTCACAAGTACATCATATCGATGTGTTGGTAAAAAACGAGATTCTTTTTTGTATTTAACCGACAAAAAGTGGGGCGACCCGATAGTAAGTCGTCTCTGGCACGTAGACATCTTGACACTAAAGGTTGTCAGTGAAGAAGAAGATTTCACAGGAAGGTTCCGTAATGGCTGCGTGATTTGCCTATTGCAAATGATCCTGCAAGTGACGTGTAACGCATGGGGTAGGTAAAGTACAAGTAAGTAGGTATGTAGGTAATGTGGAAATATCAGTGCCACAATCGATTTGCGCAGCTTAGAAGTTTGGAATACGTTTAAGAACTATACGGCTGACTCTGTAACCCACTCGCTTGCGAGCGGTGGGTCTCGATGTTCTGTTAGTTTAAATGTTTTTAATGTGTTGTGTGTGTGAATTGGCACCCTTCCACCTGCAACACAGTGAATCGGAGCCTATGTACGTGCGTCTGCATGCTGACTGAAGCGTCATGCTGGAGATTTGTGAAATAAAATACCAACGGATATAGCAATAGGCTTGAAATATTCGTAAAACAAATCCTGGAATTTGTAAGAAAAAATTCTTACAGCTGTTACATAAATTATTCTTGTATCGTTCAGCCATTCATTCACATCGTTCGTTCATTGCTGAACTGTACTCGACGACGTATCGCCGGCCATCTTCAGTTCGTTCTTGGTGTTTGAAGTGTTAACACGTGTAAGAAAATTAGTGTGACTATACAACAAAAGCAATCGTGAAGAGCAATCCATTTTTTGTCTGAATTTCTTCTGATTGTAACAGAGCATCACCCCACAGTACTTGTAGCCAATCATCACGTCTTGAAATATTGTATTTAAAAAAAAAACAATGAACATCAAAGTTAACTTTACGCTTCAACATTAGTTTTCGTTTAACAAACCATAAATCTTTCCAATATCCAGCATGTAACGCCTTTTACACCGAAATAATCTCCTGCATGGTCTTCTACACTTTAAGGCTCCATTCGGTACATCCTCCTGGGCTTTGGCCCCTATAAAGTGGGTCGTAAAGTCTTTGCGAGGTCGCTTAGCACGCGTTAAGGAGGTCAGATCCACCGTCGCCGTTGCTGCTGCTAACAGATCTGGTAATGGCTTTGTTACTGGTTTTCTGTCATTTTTAACACTGGCAGCAATAAAAACAATTATATCGCTATAATATTCATTATAAATTAGCAAATAAAAAAATCTTAAGTTATTCTCTAAAATTAATATAATGTTTCGGTGGAAATACCCGATGTAAATTGGATTTTAATTTTTAGGGATGTAAGTAAATTTGAATTAAAACAAGTACTTTTTGTGGCCTAGTATCATGAGATACAGAGTAACGGAGAAATAATGGGCAACAGGTAGACGTTGCTCTACTGATATCAGGTGATTGTTAAAGTTGTCTACTTAACTGAATATGAAAAATGTTAAAGGAAAACACTTCAACAGGCCGCCCGCCGAGCCGCGGGCGGGAGAGAACGGAATTATTTCCTTCAATCGCTTACCGACAATCATTTGGAGCGGCGTAAAGACAACGGAAGGCACTTACCTGAAACAAAGGAGGCAAAAATTAATTAAAATTACAATGGAAAACTGCTCCATCATAATATATTTACAGAAAAAGTCCTTTTAATCACGATTAATGTTTATGAAAGTAACGAACCGCTGCCTAAGGACGTTCCGAGGTATCTCTGACACCGGGGTCGTGCACAGCGCTGTCCTGCCTCCGGTGTAACTGACTAAAAGTTGTGCACCGTGGAGTCATTCGGGCTGTTTTGTAGCTAAGTTGGTGGTTGAGCGAAACGTCCCGCGTTCGATTCTCGGCTGGAGCACACGTTTATGCGCCAGATACAAGTTTGTTCTCGGGTCATGAGTAGTTGTGATGAGCTAGTGGATAACCATGCCATCCGTGACACAGGGAGTGCTAGTGCGGTAGTGGGAATGTGTGTGTGCTTATTTATTTATTCGTTGGATATTATTTATCGTAAATTATGTATGTAGAGAACGCCTTTTACCGATAAGACCGCATATTTTGAAAATCTGTCTATTCATACGTAGTCTGTGTCTGTATGTCTCGTGTGCATACAGTAAAGAATATTTATTTTGTAAAATTATTTAATAATATAACACAAACTCTCTCCTACTTTTCACATATAAAAATATTGATATAGGAAATTCATTTACGAGTACTGTAATAGTTGTGTAATAATCGTGTCCCTTTTATCTTGGTTGCCAACGCGTCGGTGACGCTTTTGGTGGCACGACTACCGGTGACCACTCGGCATCAGATGGTCCGTCTGTTGGCTCGTCACGTGTCTTGTATGACTCTAGTTACACCCTCGTTCCATTCATAAAGTTACAACAGCAGATCGTTAACATAGCATTACAGATACGCTAATGAGACGAAACGACACGATACCTTCCTTCGTCCAAGCCGTTCCAGTAAATCGTAATTGCCGTAATCAGCACATTAGAGACGGACGCGCCGTCGCTATGCAAATTTACGCGTTCGAAAACTCAATTTTACAGGGCAAATCCCGTAAACTGCGCCCCGCCGTCCAATAACAGGTTAGCCAACGCAATTACAAGGAAAACAAGCTTTGAATTAAGCACAAGAAAAACAATTACCCCTTATAGCGCAATAACAATTCACCTCGGCGGTAAACGAGGGTTACGCCTCAAAAAAGCCCCTTATACTCGTCAAAATAATTCATTTTAATTTTCTTTACGGGCTAGTAAACCTTTATTTTACGAGGCTAGCGCCGAGATAACTCGGGGACTCCCTTAAAGGCTCTTACAGACCCTTTTACTGTCTGCCCTCTCGCGCTGATAGCTACGCGGCCGGCGCTACGTTTTGCTCCGCTCTTGAACTACGTTATTTTTCTGTGTATTCTTCTGAATAATATATTTTACGTTGCGTATAGTCATGAGTGGAGGTTTAGAAAATAGGGTTTACCTACGCATGGATACCTCTATTTAGAAAATGGATATTTCACGATTGGTGATAATTTCAATTATATGAATCCGTTAGAAACTCATTCAGTCTTATTAGGATTACTTGTGTCAAGAAAGACATTCAGGACATTACAAACGATCAAACATTTATTTCTGAAATGTCTGCATTTGTCAGGAATCGAATTCGAGACCCTTTCGATCTGCTGACACTACTACCAATTGACCTTCTAAGCTCCGGTACCAAAAGTAACGATAATGATAAGTAAGCTGGTTTGTAAGGCGTTGACAATAAAACGTATAAAAATAAGCTATAAGATTAAATATTCAATTGAAAGCAATCTAAGACCTTCTGAAAACTCCTCAGACGCAGTAACCGCCCAATAACAATGCAACATCTCACAAACGACGCATTTGGACCGCGAACGCGCCATTCGGGCGATACGCATCGCGGGTAAAAATTCAGGCGCCGATTACAGGGGAAACGAGTGTTTTATCACGGGCAACACCGCTGTAACTGGACGACGTACGGGCGACTATTCGGAGCGGATCCGCCGTTACTAGTTTTACAACGGCATTAGCGACACAACCGTTAATATAATTATTTGAAAAGTTAAGGAACGCCGAGTGCACACAGACTTCAATATGCTATCCGACACCATTTGAACTTCATATACTGTTTAATGCGTTAAAATATGTGCACAATTTCTAAGTGGAGGATTTGGAAAGGTTGATAGATGGAGCTAGTCACGGCGTTCTTGTCTAGGTTGAAACAAACGATTAAGATATGGGTGAGAGAGTTATGAGGGCCGCTTATTACGATCCGACGTGTGTTTCCAACGTCTAAGGGGAGAGAATCACACGCGATCCCGATGGTGCACTAAGCGGGAAAGTAAAACGCGAAATAGTGTTTTCCTTTACGATATGGAGATGGGGCGTGATTTCATTGTTGTTTCGAATGGATTTCAATGGATGCGGGCGAGGTCCAATGATATGATGTCTGTATTGTTTTGATAATAAGCACGACCGATTTATAACCGCGTTTTGAATCCCTACGTGTATCCGTGTGTAGGTGACGCCTGACTTTTTTAATGACCAAATTTTATGTTATAATAAATAAAATCAAAGGTAACTTTTTACTTAAAGTATAATAAAATGCGTATAATTCCTCGTATTTATATTCTATAAGGATTTTAAGCTTTCATTCAAGGTGTATTTGTTAAAAAAATAGTAAATAGAACTGGCAGATGAAACTTCTTGCTTTTCTGTTTAGTCTGTATTAAAATCAAACGTAACATAAAAACGGCGGGCCAATCTTGGGAACTCACGTAATAATCCGAATAAGGTTCGAAATATAAAAATAAGCGGGACGCGAGCTCTCAAAAGATGTTATCGAGAGGTTGGGAGTAAACAAAAATCCAGAGGTATTAAACTTGAGTGTCGTTCGCATGTTGTTTTACGGGGCAGGGCTCGTAAAAGTCGGGTCGGCTGACACTGATTCTTGATGGACAATTTGAGAGTTTTCAACGTCGTAGCGCCGCGCCGTAGCGCCGCAGGGAGCCCGCGCGTTATCGCCGACTCCCCGGGAATCACGAATGGTTTTACGAAAGGGAAATTGTTGGGAATTGCGCGATTTCGAGTTATGACTTGTTTCCAAAATATGTGTCTGTTGCGCTCTTGTCTTTTTTGCGAGTCGGGAACGTGCCGCTGTGGGCTTTAATATATAATACATATACTTATTAACTTGTAACAAACCGATCTAAATTTTACATACGATATATGTTCCTTAGTTGTTCTTTGAAACTGCAGTATACTGGCATCGTGTACACTGAACATATCGGGTAGAGGGTAATTTAGATCCAAAGTTGATTAAGAATTATTTAAAACTAATATATTATAAAAGAACACTTACAATTCTGTTCGATGACTCAACTAAAATTTTAAAATATTTTATATTAATAGCCGGTAAATAAGCAAACGATCAAGTCCTAATGACATCAAGTCAACGGCCCTCATCTGCAACAATAGAAGGCGATACGCCTGCAAATGATGAACGGGTTCCTTAAGAAATATTTCCATGTCCCAGATGCAGATGGATAAACACACCAGGTAATATCAGCTTATCCTTTACTACCTTATCGACATCTCACCACCCTACGCCCGTAAAAGTGTACCTGGATGGTAGATATCGCCATTATAGATGACCTAATTGGCTGTTCCGTTGACCATTCTGCGGGAGAATTTAAATTCATATCCAAAATAACTTTGGGCATAACAATTGATACAGAAAATATTAATTACAATAGAAAAATCACGTGTCCAGTAATTATGTCCGGTTAGAGAAAAAAAACTTCCGGATAAACTTTGTAGAGGACGAACAAACTAATTTAGTTCCTTATAAAGTACCAGGAAATCAGAGCACAAAAGTGTAACGAAGTACCAGGCGAACATAACCGTCACGGAGGTATGCCGCTGGTATTTCATTTCGCGTCAGGTGAGAGCGGTAATTGCCGGCGCAACGCGTGTTATTGCGTCCACGGCGAGGGTGCCCACTTAGGGGTAAGGCATGGCTCTGTCCGCCGACGTCAGTTATTGTTACCTGATATTGGGGTGTTGTTGAGACTTGTTTGTTGAAACAATGCGGGCGTTATAGTGAATTTATTACGAAAATTCCCAAAAATAAACTAGTTAATTACGATTGCCAAGCGAGCCTGTAGCCCAGTCAGTAGAACCTTGTCTACTGAGCAAGAGCGCCGGGCTCGACTCCCGGCCGGGGTAGACTTTGTAATGTTTGTTCCCGGGTCTAGTATTGGATGTCTCATTAGTCACTAGTTTATTTATTAAGTTTATTTATTCCAATGCACGTGGTTACGTTAGTTGTCCTAATGTGACCCAACGAGTCACTAACTACCTCGGTGCGCGGTGAGGTCCGTCCTCAAGATGAGAAGGCCCTTTAACATCCGGTCCGAGATGCTGACCAAGAGCGAAGTTAAAATCTTGAAGAATCTTTTCGCACTGTTTGACTAGATGATCATTAGTTTGAAAGGCGCATAATTATCAAATCTAGATGTTATCGTGGAATTTACATATTTTATTATGTAACGGGTACTCTCGATACATTTTTATTTATTGACAATATTTCGACCCAGTTGCACGGATCGTGGTCACGGCGAAACTGCGGTGGCGGGGAGGAACCGTCGACAAGCTAGCGGTAGATTAATCTATCTACCCTACGTCTAGTACGTTTTTCTTTTTACCATACTATACCATATCACGACACACGACACATGTGTTTTACATAAACATGCAACATTTACATACGGCTTTGACATGTTGGAAGGTCGCTGGGCTCTGCAAACTATTTATTTTGTAGCATCCTTTGATAATCACTGGTAGATTGCTGTTTTCCGGTTCCTTCTCCATAGTGGGACCCTGCTTCTATTTTGGTCAGCAACACGTGGCTGAATTATCTGATATTTCGGCAGTATACGGGCAGTGGTTACCAGCGGCCGCGTAGATGATTCGATCCTACGAGAAGTTCTCCGAGCAGGAAACCGATTATTAAGGCCGACACAACTTTTATTAACAAGGTTGTACTTCATCACGGCGAATGAATGAGTAATTGGACAACTAGTTAGTGTTCTAATTATCCAAAATTTAAGCACAGTATACAAGCTCCACGATGTGTCAAAGTTAGGACATAAACAATATTAGTAGCGTTGGCGCTAACCGGGAGCGCGCTTCAAGTCTACGTTATTGTTACTTATGACCAATACATGTAAACGTAAGGTTGAGTCCGAATGCTAGTGATTTCCAACAAAGGGTGGGGTCCAATAACATAATTACCAATTGGAAATCATCTCTCCGGTTGCATGCAGTAATTCCCTATCTAATGCCTATGCGTCTTATACAGTCATCCTAGTGCTGCCTCTTCGAATATATCTCTTATCCAGTCTTTCTCGCGGTTCAATATATATATATATATATGTTATTAATAATACTAAAGCATTGTTTAACATTGTCTTCAGTTGTTATTATATGAAGAAATACAAAATGAGCAATTGTTTATTTGTTTCAGTTCACTTTATAATCGCTCTCGCTTATCGACCCGCCGCGCCTACACTAGCAACCGACAACAAGGCCAGTAAAGTGTTATTACGTGTGTACAAGACGCACCGTATATCATCAATTAGATTTACAGTAAATTTTACATTGAAACGTATGGATTGGGTTTAACTTATGTGACGTATTGAAACTAATTCGGAATAATGTACACTTAATTATCACAAATAAGAGCTGATCCTGCTTTATACTCAGTCTACCTCAGAACAAAGCTCTGATTATAACGGCCGCGCTTAGTTGAATACCTTATATATTTTATAAAGTCATTTAAATTACTAGTTTGTGTATATAGATTTTAAAACCTCCGAGGATGAGATTGGCAGACTATGTAGAAAGAATAGATCAAAGTCACATAGAAGTGGTGCTCGCACCAGAAAAGCGACAGACCCAGAAAACGTTGGAAGGACTTCCTCGACAGGTCCCCGAAGGATGGGCGAGCTAGCAACCCGGACGTAGAGCGAACCGAAGAACGACCTTTGAGGTGACCAAGAACCACAAAGACTAGCACCGTCGGACGAGGCTCTCTCTCTGGGCGTGTTACGTAGCTATGGCATCTAAAATGAATTCTAAAACTTTATAACGTCCGACCGTAAAAGTCGCTTACGCAGCCCAAATATTTTGCATATAATTAATTTACTCCTACAACACTTCAAAAATAAGTAAAATTCAGTAGAACATAGTTGATAGTATCGGGCGTTACTTTGCGGAAATTCATTGTTATTCAATTAGTACGAGTATTAAGTTACTATGCGGCAATTGCGACTCACTTTGCGGCTAAAACCCGTAATCTACTCACCCTGAGGATTCTCTGTTTCGGAGCGAAACACGCGTTGGTGACGGTATGTATACTTCTATTTATCGTAAATGCATGTTTTCCTTTGTCGGAGGGAGAAAGGTTCTTGTGCTTGCGGATTGTTGTAAAGTAAATTAATACTAATCTAATCAGTAGAACATTTTAATGCTATTACACTCCAGGACATGTAGCTGCAGATGTCCAGTGTCTACTTCTCACATAAGGAGCTCCCCTAAGCTCAGGCTTATGGCATTATTCGAATCACAATACCCTCACTCATAATCTATTGGCCACTAATCAAGCGTAATCCGGTAAGCCGACTAATCTGCAGTGTCGAGCGGCGGCTAGCTCGCTGCCTACCTCGCCGACCTATCAGCTAGACTTGGCATATCGTTGCTTTTGTGAGCCGTTAATACGGTATTGGGTGCACGCACCCTTTGTTACCCACGTCCGTTATATGTGACGTTACCTTGTTCGATGACACCATTTTGCATAACGGCAAATTCGAATGTTTTGACGATTCTTTGTATGAAAAATAGTATTGGACAGCTAACAACAATACGCACAAACTTTGCTCTACATTCTGCGAGTTTTGTATAAAAGTGCACTTTGTCGTACTTCACAAGGAGCGGTCTTACTTTTGAAAGAAATCGCTTCGAGAAAACCATGAACCTACATGCGGCGCTCAAAACAGAAAAGGCGTTCCAAATTCGAATTTCTCGTTTTGTAAAACATCATTCCACAAAGAAAGCCCGCTCGATTCCCGGGAGGTACGAACGAATGAATGAATGAAAAATAAAATTTGAAATTCAAATCCGACGTTCCTTATCAATTACATGTACTAGGAGCCCAACAATAAGAGATAGCGGTGTCTCCTCGGTTCCATTCTTCTCGAATTTGCATCTTCATACAATGGCAATTAGGGGCGCGTTCGTTAATTCGACGGGGTCCCAGAGCGCGCGGTATCAATTTGACGAGACTCGGATGGAACCTTGTGCGCGTAACGCGACTGCGGAACATTTGCATGTACTTTGTGTGCGCCCGGTGTCTAACTAGCCGTTACCTTCAATAACGAATTTGAATACATTTCGTTTGTGTATTGTTTCATCGTATTTATTATAGCGAACATTTCCATAATATTCACAACAATTTAATTTAATTTTTTGTACGACCCGATGGCATTTCTGGGTACTACAAAACGGAGCTGTTACAGATACCGTGCGTCAAATCGAAGAGAGCAGATTACCTCGGTAATTAGTACACAGTAAGATAAAACGCCCCGAGTGCTGCGAGTGCGGCGGCGGCGGCTATAAATGTATATTATTATAATTTATACGGGAAATAAATATCTTTAACGCAACTTCCATCTCTTCCTCCTGACTCCGCTTTAGGAGACGTTCGGTCATCTTTCGTGCTGTATTAATCATAATAAATCTATGCTGATGTTATAGAGAGAGAGAGAGAGTGCGAATTCTGAGAGTGTGTGTGTTTACGGAGGATAATCTCCGGAACCACGGGACTTATATGAAAAGTTCTTTTACCATTCGACAGGTACATTCTTCCTGATGGATATAGACTCCATATCATGATCATTAAGATCTTCGTTATTTAATTATAAATAGGTAATTGTTCAATCCGAACAAAGTCGGGGCGCGCCGCTAGTAGGTACATCATAAAAGTTCCTTATGACATCGGTCTTCCGATCATGTTAACTCATTTTTGAATCAGATAAAAGTTGGCCACTGTTCTGTTGTTTATATATTATAATTAAACGATGGTCGAATTTTTTGTCACTAATATCTACCACTAATTAATTATGTTCGTTACCAGGAAATACCTATACGAATTCCTGCGGTCCCCTAATCAAGGACTCTTAAAAATAACATGTCAATTTAATTAATCACCTTAGCCTGAACTAAGGCCATGTAAAGAAATTAAAAAAAATATATTATGTCAGTAACGCATCAAATAATAGTACAAGTAGTACTCGTAAGCTTGAGGGATTTATAATTATTGGACATTCAAATTCCACTATTCATACTATGGCCCACGTTATTTTCGTCCAAATTAAGACTAGCAATTGCACTTCGATAAAGTGCCACCGCAACCTTCTGGCGCTAGTGTGCAAAAAATAACACACTAACCGGCCCACGCGCGAGTTCCTAAGAAAAATATAAGAAATACTAGTAAAATCTGTGTCACACTGTTCCTGGACGTGCCGCCAAATGTTTCCAACGTTCTGGCAGCGGTTACGTTGAGCGTAAGAATTGTCTGGGTTCTTTTCAAAAGCTGACTGAGCAAACGTACAGGACTTTCAAGTTTAATCTCTATACTATAAGTAACTCTTTAGATTTATTTTATCATACATAGTATCCGACATGTGAAAGTTATTCAGCGCGCGCAGCACAGTGATATAAGAAACCAATTACACTCGTATAACACATTGCTATGTTATTCGTTGTATTATAAATAGTATTCATATCGCAAAAACACATACACAGACAAACAGGTAAAGACAAAGACATACATTATAATTTGTCTTAAAATGTATTAATATTCAAATAACGCACTTGCAAAAGATTTATTGGAAATTCTCATAAATATCTGAAAAAGACGATTGTAGTCGCCCACACCCGAGCTGGCTGACAATCACTGGACGGTCATTGTCACACGTAGCGGGGCAGAATTAACAGCACACTTAAGTAGATTTAGTTTAAGTTGGAAGGGTTGCGTGTGGTGAAAAAAAAATCAAATGCAGTAATTACCTAAGAGCGGTACATCGGTACCAGGCGAGCAGACGTTCGAGGATACAAAGGCCGACCTCCGACCCAGTCAGTCAAGACTCGCGGCGTCCGATGTGACTTTTGTACGTAGTAATTAAAGGTGTATCACGTTATAATTTATACATTAAAGGCGCAATTATGCTTTGTTTAAATTACACTGTAAAAGGCTTGAATTTTTTTAGTGAGACAAAAACTTTTGATACTTGTCAGATTTTTACATCATATATCATTATAAAGTTTACAGTTATAAACACGTACAATTAAAACATCACGAACAACCGAGACAGGAGGTTTAATTTTGATATATAAATATCTTCCGGGAACCGAACCCAGAGCCTTTTGCTTTGTAGACATACTCGAGTAAATTTATTATTCCATTAAAAATTTCAAAGATAAAGGTTAATTCCAAAATATTTAACGAATATTTAATATTTTGATAAAAAAATACAACAGTAAAAAGGAAACTTTAAAAGAAGAGCTAAAATATGAAAGCAGAAGTTTCTGTAGTATACAAGATACGCACTTAGCCAATTCTTATTTTATTGGCATCATAAAGATTGAAATAGGTGATCTAATTTTAAATTGATAAAAAAAAGAATAAATTCGAAAATAAGTCGAACGCCGGTACGTATGGAGCTCGGCGGCCATGTTGGTGCGACACGGCGCAATGGCCAATTTACTTCGCGGTTTATTGTCGAATGCGCGAGCGCACGCGATACTACACCCACAGGGTAATTCAACGCATGTGGACAAATTTTTATTTATTTTATTTTATGCACAACGGAAACGCGTTGAATTTATTTCAAAATATGACTTAGAAGAAGTATTAGCAACAATGTATTAGACTAGTTCCACGTGACCGCTCCGGCCTCGTGCGGCTGCTGTTTACTGACGGCGAAAGTCGGAAACTCAGTTAAAAACGTACCGTTTCCTGAGATTTTCATATAAATATATCCGATCCATATATCCAGAAATTTCCGTACGACTTTCCAAAAATTTAATTTCATACAAACCTTTTCGTGACAATCACGAACACAAATAAACATTTTAAAAACAAAAAAAAAAAACACATTTTAAATTTGCTTATTTTCTTATTTATTTTGTTATTTATTTAATTTTCTTATTTTTGTTCTTAATTTTAAAGTCGATAGGGAGCTACGAAAACAACGATAACATGAAATGAACGACATGAAAAATAAAAGGACCAAATATTTATTTATTTGGTGGTTTTAAGAGAAATACAATAAAATTTTGCACTTAAATGTAAATGTAAATTTGAAGAAGTTGAATTTCTTGGTTTCATCTTCTATTTTTCGCCCTTAGGGGTGGTATTATTTCTTCAGATTTAAGTGGAACCAAACGCGAAGTAAATAAAATAACGAAGGATTTTTCTAAATAGATGAACAGGTGACGGAGTTCTCAAGTAACAAACCCAAAAAATAATAAAACGAATTGAAAACCTTCTCCTTTCGCATCAAAACATTTTCTTTGTACTTTAAATTGACCACTAGAGGTCACCCTATCCGGGGTCACCCGCCATGCATATCCCAACGCCGTCGCTTACGATTAGCAGCCCCCATTAATCTATTAACATTACAGATATTTACAACCCACTGTCGAACCGGGCAGTAAATTAATTAAATTACGCGACGCCGCCATTAATACGGGTAATTATTAAATAATAATCAAATCTGTCCAGCTCTTGCGCCTGACAGACGTGATGAACGACGGTTTCAATGGAAACAAAAACTAATTTACAATTTGGTATTTCGCAATGTGCAAAATTTTCAAATCGATTGCATGTATCTTTAATTCATTGTACATTATTTGTTTGGGACTATGGAACGATACTTATTATAGTGGATGAAGCTCGCTATTTATCTTTGTACGGTTTTATCATCCCAGTGAGATGGTTCAAGGCCATAGTCAGTCCAGGTGGCCAAGTGCGGGTTGGCGGGCTTCACGTACCTATGAGAACAACTGTCAGGGGTGCATGTTTCCCCATGACGTTTTGAAGCAAACGATAATTAATTTGTAGTACGCACGTAATCTGAAAAAATTACAAGTTCGAATTCGCGTCTTCCTTGCGAGATACCGATTTTCAACTACGAGGCTATTTTCACTACTTTTCAGCTGTTGCTTTGGTTATGCCATAATATATAGGATTTATTTCGAAAGATTTACATCTCAAAAAAAAATGTAACACGTTCGACGATGCTTGCAAACTGTAACTGTTTATGATCGTGAGTATCCGTTATGTAATTTACGTGGTCATGTAGGGACTGAGAATAACTTTAATCAAGATTCATACAAAAATCGTGAGTACCTCCTACAGATAAAAAACAAAGTCTAGATATAAGTTTAAAATCGTATGTAACTATGTAACAATAGCAAATTTACGCAATCTCGGGAATGTCAGGGGCTCCATTTGGCACAAGTGGAAGCATCCTATTAATCAAAGATCTCTCTCGTTGGAGATCGTATGGTACTCCCGCACGGGAGTTAGGATCTTTACCTACCTGCGTATCCAACTCTCCTTCTACAACAAACAAATTATCAATTACCCTCCGAATCAGTATTTTTCATAAAGTGCTCAATTATCAATCGCATATAGTAAGTCTTCCAATCGCGCCGTAAGTACAACGGTTAACAAGTACACCGGCGCCGTTCACTCGTCCAATCAATAAAATACATTATTGCGGTACGCGATGCCTCTGTCACAGCCATAATTCTCACATATTCCGGGGCGGCGGACGAACGCCACGCGCTTAGTGGCGCGCGGATTCCTCCGCGCGTTATTATGCGCATTTACTGGCAACGCTGGCTAGGTGGAGCGCGGCCGCCGTAAAGTGCGCGTTTTATGCCGGCCCGCGGCCGTAGGAGATAATGTTATTCTTATACCGGCCTCACTCGACTCGGAGCTGCGACGGAGCCGCGGTCGTCCAGCTAACGATATACGGGGCTAACGATAACATACAGGATGTTTCAGTTTGGTCTTCATACTGTTGTGGCTATACAGATTTCTTAGGAATGTTGTTACGTGTATGTTTTGAAAACGTAAGAAAATAATTACGAAATAGAGCATTAACGTTGGAGGATTTCAATGAAAAGTGTAAATAGTAACTCATAAAATCCATACTCATAAAATTTATAAAACTACATAAAAAGTGTAAATCCATACTTTTCTTCTTCACGTGCCATCTCCATCAAGGAGATCGGCGACCATTTGTCGAGACGTCTCTCTATCAGCAGTCATATGAACTAGCTTATTTGTGCTTTTAACCCGCAGCCAGGCCCTTATTCTTCTTCTACCTAGACCTCTACTTCCTTTAATTTTGCCTTCAATTATTAATTTTAATAAGTTATATATATTGTTCCTGTACATATGTCCAAAATAGGCTGTTTTTCTTTCCTTATTCTTCTTATCCATATGATATGATATGATATATATGTGTACTTAGTTGTATTCCCATTTTTTTTTTAAATTAAGCGACTACTTAACAATTATCAAAAGTCTGGTTGATCTCGTACACGGGGCCGGTGTTAAAACATCGCTTCCATTTTTATTTTAAATTACAAGCGTCAAAATCATTTGCTTTAGATCGGGGAAAAAATCACTAGAAACGCTGCATACCTAGATGTCGATTGTCTCAAAGTGGCGCGGAATCTGTCAATCCGTGATTACCCAGCACGCACTTTACCTTAACCTTTATAGAGTTTATCATTCTTGTAGCAAACCTCGAGACTACAATACATTACCCAGAGCCAAACCGTATGACAGTTACGTGTTAAGAAGAGATTTTTAAAAATGTTCGCTGCGCTCCGGCGGTCGGGCTCACTAGTCACTGTCTACATTCACGACGGTGGACTACAGTCCGGGTGTCCAGGTACGTCGGACGCTGGAGACGCGTCTCTTATATATAATATTACCTATTACTGTACTTCGTTTGTTAGGAAATTTATAAAATTATTACATATATATTAACATCGTATTATGAGTGCGCGTTATTATTGAGTTGAAATTGCAACACGGAGGCGATGTTTCCTCTGTGTGCCCCAATTACAATTTTAATTCGATTTCGTAATTTCCATATCGAAAATTGGTTTTAAACTAATTTTCTTAATGCGTGCGCTTGTGGTTATCGTGTCAGGGTACATACGTAATGCGGTTTGTATGTTGAGAAGTGCTTCTTTATGAATATGAGGTTTCCTTCTAAACATTTTGTCGAGTGGTCCTCTCTGAGCGTTGTTTATACAATCTTATCTAATACTAGTAACTAACATGCCCTCGCTTCGGTCCTTATAATCATAACTTCGTTCTTTCTTTCTTCTTCTTTATTGGCCGACAACGCATTGGTGGTTACTAACGCTTTCGGTGTTACTAATGTCCATGGGCGACGGTGAACAGTTACCATCAGGTGACTCGTAAAAAAGTAGTAATTGCTTCTAAAACAATTATTTCTCGATCCATCAGGTGTTTTCTATACATTTCGTGTTTATTTTTAAACGTAAATCTTACTTCTCTTTCGGAATATTCATTAAGAAAACAGTATGAAAATATATGAAATACATTTTAAACTTATTGTATTTACTTGCTTATTGTTTGCTGTAACATCCTACAAATATATTTTACAAAGGGAGAGTTTATAATTAGCATTCTCGACCACTAAATCCAGGATTCAGGGTGAGTGGTAGGTGACAATTTATCCAACGAAACGTAACAATTTAAAAAATTATCATTCACATCTCCCACATGGATGTGTTTAGATAGACAGACAGACATAGACTTTGTTTTATATTTGCCAAAATAATGGACGATAACAAAAGTATTCGAGCGATTCCAAATTCAAATGCATTATAATTTGGATAACATAAATGCCTAAGACGTCATTTTATACTGTTAACCTGTTATATGGGCGTCTTCGTTATGTACTGGAAATAACGTGAAAGGTGGAGCATTGCTCTGTATCTTGATAGTAGACTCCGTAGACGAAGAAGTATTTTGGCTGTAGTGTAAAGCTAACCATCTGAAGTGACAAAATTGACCGTTCACGTCACAGTGACGTCACTGTTGTTCCATTACAACGCTTTGGCAAGTCCAAAAAACAAAAACTTTTATTATAGGCATGATATCTACCATTTCCATGACAACTATATTATTTAAAATTTGCGATTAATTGTACTTATCCGAGAAAACAGTATCGATTATTTCTGACCAGATATACATATATTCGAATGCGGAATAAGAATCCGAATTCAATGACGTCGCTAGTTCTGGTCGGATATTGCAGGTATGTAGGTATGTTCGAATGCGCAATTCGAATTCGATTGCAAAGACAAGAAAGTACATGACAGAGAAAGAAAAGAATCTGTATTGGCAGACATTTCAAATAAATAGTGCGCTTTTACGTATAAAGTTATTAGTTGGTTTGACTGTGCTATTAAAAAACGATTAAGAAATCAAATGGAACTCACCAATTATTAACTTGTAGTATCGTTAACCCTGTGTCTTGTGCTAACTGTTTCTTCTGGTCCTCGGAGGGGTACGGGTGCTGCAACAAACAGATCACAAGTCAATACCTGGCCGGTACCTCATAAAGGCCAACACACCTCATAAAGACACGCCGGTCCTTGTGGACGTAGCGGGGTCGTCTAACACGACACAATATAAACCCATAATAAGAATACATTTTATGAACTAACTAAAAACGAATACAAATTAAATAAAAGTCCCGCATCCGTAAGTAAAACATCAGATTTTCTTTATTTATCTCTTACTAACGCAAGAGCTATGCAGCATCTGTTACCAGGCGAGCATGGGATGCGAACACAATTACATAGGACTCTAATCGAATCTGCTCCGACGACCAAATCGACTAATTAAATCGGATTGCAGGGTTTGCGTCTAATTTAAATAAAACGCCTTTTTAAGCCCGGAAGTGGGGATTAAGGTAAGGGGAGTGTCTATGGTGAGATGTTCGTTTGTTCGTAATTCGATTTCGGACACGATTAGGACGAATGTATCTCGTGACACGAAGTGGCTTTGAGACTCATTCTGTAGTTCACATGGAGCGTCTTGGTTATGTCAGTAGTAAGCAATACGCAAAATTAAGAAGGCATGCATATGATTGGGATATGATACGATGCATATGATTGGGTGTTGAATAGGTGACCGTTAGTTGTTCGAAAGCATATTCATAATTCGAAAGAAACGTTCCTTCGCGCTCAACTTTACTGCCGTTATCTTGGTCTTAAAAATTGTTCTAAACGTGATTTACATATGGAAATAAGTATATGTATGAATTGCATTTTTTTAAATCCTTGGTTTTGTTATCCTAGACTGGCCATATAGTAATTAACGGTTAATAATGATTACATACTTTTTAAAGATCATATTTTGTCTTTAAATTCTTTTTTCAAGCTCAAATTTTTTTCCATGATTATAATCATAATTTTTATGACTAAAATGAGTGAGCATTGTTTTTCAAGAAAAACAGAAGAAGAAAATAAATTTCGAAAAGCTCAGAATATAAAAGTACCAGGGCGACATGACTCGCACGTCGATCTAATGATATTGGTGTCGCTGTTGCGAGGGGCAGGGTCGCGGGGCGAGGGGCGCGTCCTCCGAGACCACGTCTATTTCATCTCGTAGCCGCAGGTAGCTGCTGGAGGAGGTAGTAAATTATTAACTCGTTCGACTCCCCGGCCGATACCTGCTGTTATGATACGTGACTACTTATCGTTTTGCGCAAATCTCGGATCGGGTAAAACGGATAAAACATTGCGATGTTCTATGTACAAATTCATTATATGTTGCGGGAGTATTTCTCATAATTTTAGCGCGAATGCAAGCTTGTCTCGGGATGGCTCATTTTATTATTAATTTGAAAACGGGGAATTCATATACGTGGGTGTTTAGCATACCTTCAGTAAAATGTATTTGATATAAACTTACACTACAGTCTGTACAATATATAATATGTGTTAGGAGCGTAGTTAAGTTTTTGTTTAAGGGGAGGTGGGG